>NJDC01010529.1:23942-38839 GCA_002245475.1 Calephelis virginiensis | reverse complement strand
TTTCATAAGAACCTCCTCCTGAAAATAACTAACACAAAAAAATTAGTGAAATTGGTTCATCCGATTTGGCGTTATGCGGTTCTGACCACGCGAAATAGGGCTTCATTTTTATATACATACTAGCGGCCCGCCCCGGCTTCGCACGAGCTTAAAATATACATATAAACCATCCTCTTTCAACACTTTATCTATTAAAAAAAAACGCATCAAAATCCGTTACGTAGTTTGAAAGATTTATGCATACAAAGGGACAGAGAACGCGACTTTGTTTTATACTTTGTAGTGATGTATCGCTTGAGAGAGATCGCTTGATCAATTTTATTATATACCTATGTATAGGTTGTATGAATAGATTCTATACTTCTTATCGTCGGTGCTTGGTGGAATTCCATTCTTGATGCAATTTATTTAGAAACACTTGTACTTTCCACAATATATTTTATTATTTGTATGGTTTAGCCAACCGGTTTCGCTATACAAGCATCATCAGGGCTATATAACAAATGAAGTTTTGTTGAAAATAATACCGTCTAATTGTCATCCTCAAAAATGACGGTATTTAAATAAAAATTACTGAGTGATGACATTAGTAAACAAATTTGAATTGACTGGGTTGACAACGTAAGAGTTTTACCCCAGTAATGGGGAAATTTTCCCTTAACTCAGTACTACTAATGTTATCTATTAAATTAAGTTCTACTTTTAATAAATGTTTGAAAAAATGTAAATCAAATTAAAATTAATTATTCTAATAATAATAAAATAAAATATATCAAAAATGTCAAAATACCACATTATACAACAAAAAACATCTTGAAATACTGCAAATTACAAATGATGTCAACAAATAATAATAAATGTCAAATTAAAACGTTATACATTACAAAATTCAATAGAAATATAAAATTAGTACTTATTACTTATAACTATCTTAATATTAACATAAATTGTTCGCTGTCCAATCCAGTGATGCTATCGCTTCCAAAGTCTTTCACAAAATACCTAGAGTAACATGTTTCGTCTTTGGCCAGAAGTACTGTTTGCAGATTTTTTTAGCTTTTCTTTTTGCAATCATACTATTAATAGTATGATCGTCAACGATTTGAAGTTCGTGTTATGCTGTAAAGTTAAACTAATTATAGCAACAGAGTTGCGTGGTTTATTAATATTATCTGAAATTTCCTACAAATAGTAAGCTGCATCTACCTAAGAAAAGAAAAGAAAAAATATTTATTTGCGGAGTATGAGTGTTACAAAGATGTTACAAAATTATTTAGGCGTTTCGACATATTCTACCAACTTGTGACGTGCAAATATTTTAAGCAAGCATATTCTAAGCAGTCTTTATTTTAAATTCAACAATTAAATTTGCTAATGGAACTCAAAGGACATTGGTGGTAATTTTGTTGTGCACTCACTAAACTAATTTTAAGTTATCCCTGTCTCCTTTCAACGAAAGTAACAGAAGGAAACAAAACACTTTTAGTGCTGTCAAATTAGACCGTAGACGTCATTTCTACAGACGTTTAATCTATCACGCGGAAAATGTTGATTAAAAACATCACGATTAGACATGTCCGCACCAATCTGACACGTCTAAACTGTTCCATCTCTTTTGTTTTTGTTTCATTTGAGAAAGATAGCATGCATCTAAAATAAGTTTAGTTTGTGAACAGCAGAATCACCACCATTGAGTAAGGGTTCCTTATACCTTATCAAAATACTATTGACTTTCTGAAACTATTTCATTGAACGAAATAGATACGGAAATTCTCGTAACTTAATATATTTGTTCAAGAACAATCAAGTTTCAAAGCCTTATTGAAGCTTTCCTGGAGTCTCAGCATTGTTTTGAAGTATTTTGTAAGTAATATGCAGTAGAATAGCAATAGTGGAATTAGAAGTTACAATTAATACTAAAATCTAATCATCACTACGTAGTATAAAATGCTTTGTGCTGTCTGTTCCTAGGTACGCAAAAACCTTCGTAAATACGCAACGGATTTTCTAGCACTTTTTATAAATAGAGTTAATTAAGAGGAAGGTTTAAATCTAATATCAAAGAAGTTTGTTAGGACTGGCTGATAAATGCATAAAAGTAATAATTATATATTTACGATTCACACGGGGAAAAATATTTTATCTGTATATCTTACAGATAAAATATTTTTCCCCGTGTTGGTCCGGGCTCCTTTGCAGAATAGACTCTATGCCTTCCTGTGCCAGGCAGCTCATAAAACGCAAGCATGGGCTTACCGTCACTAATACCATGACATTTAGTGAAACGTCATGGACCTAGTGACATGGTAGAGTTTTGCCCCGACTCGCACGGATTTTTACCATCGTCTTATCTTTTCCTACCGTCATAACATCAGCGCTTGTCGTTGACGTGTTGACGAAGTAGCCGGTATACTTACTTTTCCTCGAGGCCTAACATCCCGGCCTCAAGTTGGCATTGCATCATTTCCACCTTTGGTGTCTCTAGGCAGCTTGAATTTCTTACCATCAGGAAATCCGCCTGCTTGTTTGCCTTACAATACCGTAAAAAATTGTTTGTTGCATATTTCCCGTTACTATTTATTCCGTGTCTGTCCAGATCTGTAAATAACAAACCATCTGTCCTCTGCCTGGCACCTCGTAAGATGCAATCGTTGGTTATATGAATCGCCTTACCTATTCCGGGCTATTCTATTAAGAGGGGAAGGTAGCTGTTAGATTACATAGCCTGCTATAGGCCTAACGTCGTGGCCATAAGCCAACAACTTACATATAATTAATCTATATTGTCTGTGTTACAGGTCACCATATAAAAATAGTGTTTATCGAATACAATGATCTAAGTAGATACACAACAAAATTTAATCTTATCTATATGGGTAAATAGTGTATGTGTAAGCGTATGTATGTATGCGTATGTGTGTGAAATGTTAAAAGACTTTAGTGTGAATTATAAAGAGGTTTACTTGCAAACCTATTTTATAATTATGAGCCAAAAATGCACTTTCATTAAACAAAAAACAACCAACGTTTGTGTAAACCAGAGGTTCCCAAACTTATTTCATGTAACGCCCACTTTGAAAATCAGTTGTTTTGTAGCGCCCCCCCCCTCGTTTTTTTCTTGTCAATAACCTCAATAATATATATGTTGCGCCTAGTTTAAAAAAAAACATTTTTTTCAAGATTTATACCGCTCCCCTCTAGGCTTCCAGCGCCCACAAGGGGCAGTTATCGCCCACTTTGGGAAAGGCTGGTGTAAACCAATGTCTATACTTTTATAGGATATAACCAAGCACAATGACAACCTTTCTTATGAAAAGGGATGATGGGGTCGAAGATGCTGATATACTGAGATTATGTAGTACATCCGTAACTTATATACTGCCAAATGTATAATAAATAAATAACAGAACAGTTGTAGTAGTATCTTCACGCCTATATCCCCGAAGATTTAGGCAGAGGCACAACCAGGGCACCCACGATTAGCCGAAGATACTAAGTCCCACAATGTGATAGGTGGCAAGCCTATCGCCAATCGGGCAAATATCCAATCCCGAGCAACATTTTTTTATTAGAAAATTGGGAAGAAACATATTTTCTTTCTGTTGCTCAACCCGGGAATCGAACCCGTCCCGTAGTCAAGTACACCACTTGGACCACTAGATCACAGAACTCAACATAGAATTAGTTGGTATTTAATCCGACGATTTTATTGGATAGTCAATTCACAAACAAGTAATTAATAAAAATATAGGGAAAGAACATTTTTAGCATAACTATAAGTTATGAATTAATTGAGAGTGTGACGACAAGATATCAAAGCATTTGAAGTTATTAAGCCCCTGAACAATACGTCAAAGCTCAAAGTTATTTTTACACGAGTGTAAAAATATTTTTTTTTGATATTCCATGAGTTGTTTTATATTATATGTAGACTAGTATTATTAATATTTTAGTACTAGCGCCCCCCGGCTTCGCACGGGTATAAAATATACATATAAGCCTTTCTCTTCGATCACTTTATCTATTGAAAAAACCGCATCAAAATCCGTTGGTAGTTTTAAAGATTTAAGCATACAAATGGACACAGGGACAGAGGAAGCGACTTTGTTTTATATTATGTAGTGAATATCAACGCGAAAGTCTGTCGTTTTGTCTGTCACACTTTCAAAGCACGGCAGACTGGTTTCCATAAAATTAATTTCAAAGAAATAAAAAACAAACCTAAAATTATGGGTGGAATCGATTTAAATATAAAAGCATTATTTTCATAATTATTTAATATGGTGCCTAGTAAATTTAGGTAAAGTGTATGTAAAAATGTAAAAAAATTAAATTAAATAAAAATAAAAAAAAAGAAAGATTGACAAAGCAGATATACAATGCGAATGTGGATGGATGTAGGTACCCGGGGAGACCAAGGCTGACATTTCACGATCAGATCAATCGGATATTATCCGAGGGTGGTGTCAAGAGTCTCCGAAACCGGCGTGTTTGTATGAAAAGGGTTATGAATGTGAAGGAAGCTAGACAGGTTTGTCAGGATCGTGAGGTCTGGCACTCGATACTCTCTGCCTACCCCGTAAGGGACTTGGCGTGAAGATATGTATGTATGTATGTAAATTTAGTTTATCTATTGACTGGTAAATAAGGTTGCAGATTTTCTGAAGACAAGTAGTCGAAAGATGTAAATAGTGCGGTGCTAATCAGAAGTTACGATTTCAAATCATATGTAATTAGGTTTAAAAAAATACGACCAGGGCATACTAATTTAAAAATATACGTAAAATACATGTGAAATAAATAATCCTTACTTGAAATAAGATAAAGCAGAATGTCTCTGAAGTAAGCAATTCCATTCCAGGTTAAAGCTAGCTTCATTATATACACCAAGTTAGCTTATTTTAAAATTATCAAGGAAAATGAGAAAACAAGTTAGCAGTTGTAAAAGTTAGGTGTATATTAGCTGTAACCACAAAGGCTCAAAGACTTATATTCATTGCGTATTCTATTTCCTCCTAGTTTAATATCAAAAAGTTTACAACTTGAATGGTCACCGCAATGAGAATTGCCTAATATTTTCAAATAGGTTTAAATGGATACTGTTATTTGTTCATTAATTAATACAGTTTAGAGTTGTACAAAAGATTTCTGTATATTACTTTTTGATATTTATTCTGAATTTTTATTATTCCCCGTGTCGGTCCGGGCTCCCTTGCAGAATAGACCATCTGTGTTCCTGCCAGCGTGACTAATAACTTTGGACCCCTTTTTACGAAAGTTGCGCTGACGCAGGAGCGTAAAATATAGTACACTTATAGTTTATGAGTAGGAGTCTAATATTTTTCAAAAATAATGCTTATAAAGTACAATAAATCAATAAATGAAACATTACTAAACACACTACCATGCATTTGACACACAAAAACAAATATATTGATGATAACGATAAAAGATCACAAATGGCATACTAAAAAAGTTTGGAAACAAAGTGGTTGGTCTTGAGAAGTGAAGATGGCGTTCTTATCAATAAGATATTAAAATGTATCGAATTGAATTTCGACCAATGGGCGACTATTAGTTTTAATAATTTTGTCGAAATATTTAAAAATTAAATTGGATCCGGTAGGTATTACTGCTGTCACCAAATGAAGGCGTTTGCCAATCAGCTTCTGAAAGTATATTCGCAAAGTAATACCTAATTGTCATTTAAAAAGAATTTTTTTTTGTGATTGTCATTTTCGCATAAAACTACGTCTTAAAAATGTATTAGAGGTTGTGTTGCGTCGATATGTAATATGTATAAATACAGCCTCTTCAACAATATTAATATACCTAAGAGGTTGCCAAATTTTCCACCTGTCTCCCTTACACGATATAAAAGATTAACCTATTTTCGGGGTTGCTTAATAACGACAGTTATTATGCCAATACAGTCGGCACAAAAAATTCATGCCTGTATAAATTTAGGAAATCTTTTTTTAATTGATAGATTAAAATTTGTAACTTTTGCTAAATAAAGGAGAATTCGACTGCAAAACTACTAGATGGAAGAGTATCGCATCAACTCGCCCGGACTAGTACCACCGCCTTACCTATTCCTGTAGTCATAACGTTTGTGCTTGCCGTTGCGTATTCCGGTTCAGAAATTAAGGTAGCCGGTAAACTCACTTTTGCTGGAGGCCTGACATCCCGGCCTCAGGTTGGCAACGCACCATTATCACCTTCAGTGTCTCTAGGCGGCGTGAATTTCCTACCACCAGGAAATCCAATTTTTGCCTTTTAATATCATAAAAAAAAACTAGCTGCACCGCGATTTCGTTAGCGAAATCGCGGTGCGGATTTAAATGGGTAATGTGTAGGATTTGAAGTGACACCTTCCTGCCGACAAGAATTAGGAAGGACTATCAGGAAATCTGTCTGCTTTTTATATTTTCGATATGTTTTCAAATAACATAACAGTTAGAATATTACTTTTTAAATGTACGAATATCAATGCGTAGTAACATACTGTACACATTTGTATGTTTGTGCCTCTGTACCTGTGTATCTTGGTATTCTATGACTACACAAAGGCGCGAGCCGCTATATGTCACGATACGTGCCGCGCTTACCAAAGTTGCTAGCGTTCAGTTTTTTTTTTCATACATAATTCTCGAACTTCCAGCACCAGATTTCGTACATGAAATGTTACATAATTTGTTTTTTCTACTTTTTCCTTTCGATTTCTAAAAAAAAATGAGTTTATTAGTTAATGGGAACTCTTTATTTGGTGTCGTTTTTTCGAAGCACATAGCATGTTATAAAAAGTTTCGTAGATTTTGTACCTTTACGCCGTCCTATTAATAAATATGGACTAACGTAGGAGTACAATTAAATTGATATTATAGTCTGTATCACATCGTTAAAGACTGTAATACCAGGTTGAACCTTCGAATATTTTGCTCCGTGGTAATACTAAGACGGCCGAAGTTTTAAGCCTGGCAGCACCATAGTTGATGCCAATTGTAGAAATGTGTAGTTTGAACCTAACTTAGCGATTTACCTTTCAAACGATGGACGAGGTCGACGTCAGTGAATTTATTTTATAATGACTTTGCAAACGAAAAATGAGGGATATTTTAGTAATTAAAAAATCGGCGCATTTTTTCTTTATATATTAAGTAGTATACCATGGTTGGATAACCCGTTTCAATCTTGCCTGTGTTAAGATCCACACGGTGTTGGTATTTGTTGTCCTGGACCTTGGGTTAGTCGAACTAATTTACTACTAACCGTCTTTCCTATTGAGTCTCTTAAACGTAAACGTTATTTTTTCCCCCCACCGACAACGACGAAGTGAAAGATATAATCAAAGACATTCACAATAGAAAGGCCCCGGGGCCTGACGGTATTTCACACAGGATAATTAAATATTTTCCTACCGCACTCATATACCTACTAGTAAACATCTTCAATGTATTACTAGCAGACAGTGCCTTTCCTGACGAGTGGAAAGAAGCCACCGTCATCGGAATACATAAACCGGGTAAACCCCGTAACCTCGCGAGTAGTTACCGCCCGATTAGTCATATCAATTCACTCGGAAAAATATACGAGCGTCTTATATTCGCCCGGCTTAAGACGATCGTAGCCTAGAAACAATTGTTAATGGATGAGCAATTTGGTTTCCGGGCAGCTCATTCATGTACAAATTAAGTGCACCGCCTCACGGAGCACATACTAGACGGCCTGAATAGACGACTACCCTTATACACGGGAGCGATATTCTTCGATGTGGCCAAGGCGTTCGATAAGGTCTGGCACAACGGCCTGATCTACAAGCTCTACGAAATGGGCGTGCCAGACAGACTAGTTCTCATCGTACGAGACTACTTGTCGAATCGCAAATTCAGATTTCGTGTAGAAGGTACTCTCTCTAGCAGTAGGCCCCTAGAGGCGGGAGTGCCGCAGGGCTCGGTGCTCTCACCTATACTATACACCCTCTACACGAACGACGTACCCCGACCGCCGCGCGTCCACGTAGCCCTCTTCGCGGACGACACGGCTCTATATTCAAACCTCCGTCGCGGTAAACAAATAGGCTGCAATCTTAGAAACGCGGCCACTCTCCTGGGCGACTGATTCAGGAAGTGGCGTATAGAAGTGAACCCCGATAAAAGTGCAGCGGTGTACTTTAATCGAGATCTCACACCCGAACGGTTAAGTCCCAGGCGTAGCTTGGGCACCATCAAACTGTTCGGAAGAGCGATCTCCTGGGAAAATTCAACAAAATACCTAGGGGTCACTCTAGACAAAAATATGTCGTTTGAACCGCATATTACGCGCGTCACAAGGCTAAGTTCATACTTAGCCGTCTCCACTATCTTATTGATAAAAATAGTAAAATGTCACTTCGTAACAAAGTGACACTTAAAAAACTTGTGTTAGACCCATTTTAGCATACGGTAGCGTAGCCTTCGCGCATACCTTCCCGTCCCATCTCAAAAAGCTTCAAATAGTCCAGAATAGGTTAATGCGAACTGCCACGGGTGCCCCGTGGTACGTTCGCAACGAGGACCTACATCGCGACCTCGATTTACCCACTATAGCGCAGCATTTCAAAGAACTATCGGAACGTTACTTTGAAAAAACGGCTACCCACCCGAATCTGGTGGTAGCATCCGCGTGTGACTACACACCGGTCGCGAACGCTCCCTCCAATCATAGAAGACCTCGCCACGTGTTAACGGATCCTCCGGACCTAATAACCGCGGCAAACGCAATTCTCCCAACTCCAAACCGGAACACGACAAACTCACATCACATTAACATTACACTACACCGTCGCCACCGGTCTCGACGACGAAGACCTTTCTTGCACCCGGCGCCTAACGCCGAGCGACGAGCCACAAATACTCCTTCATCAAGTCCACAAAGTAACCAGAAAGCAGCATCAAGTCGAGGTATGGTCTCACGAGAGACAGCCCTTGGTGCTCATTACCCTTGGGTACATCAATCAAACATGACACAACTATCTATAGGTATGAAGTACTCTATGACACAGAAAAAAAGGAAAAAAGGAACTGGTTATTCCATTTAGGTACTAAATCGGTTGCTAAAAAATTGCAAACAAACTACAACAACTTTCCTTATCATGAAAGCTCAAAAGCTGAAATTCATTCTGTATTCTATTTTCCGCGTGATTTAAAATTAAAAGTTTCGTAATAGTGATAAAGTCACTGCAATGCGAAATGCCGAAATTGCAAATTTAAATTTTATAACGCCGACGTCTCTATGATAGCCAGGATACTCGGGTTTTAATATCACATGCTCACAAATTTTGGACTACGAGTGTAGACATCGTACATTTAAAAACAAACGTAGAATAGGCCTTTACTTTTCTGATCCCGTAACTTTAGTTTCGTGTACTACGAGTGTAGACATCGTAGACTTTAGAACAAACGTAGTATTTGCCTTTACTTTTCTGATTCTGTAATTGTGGTTTCGTGGACTACGAGTGTAGACATTGTAGACTTTAGAACAAACGTAGTATTTGCCTTTATTTTTCTGATTCTGTAATTGTGGTTTCGTGGACTACGAGTGTAGACATTGTAGACTTTAGAACAAACGTAGTATTTAACTTTATTTTTCTGATTCTGTAATTGTGGTTTCGTGCACTACGAGTGTAGACATTGTAGACTTTAGAACAAACGTAGTATGTGCCTTTATTTTTCTGATTCTGTAATTGTGGTTTCGTATACTACGAGCGTAGACATTGTAGACTTTAGAACAAACGTAGAATAAGCCTTTACTTCTCTGATTCTGTAATTGTGGTTTCGTGGACTACGAGTGTAGACATCGTAGACTTTAAAACAAACGTAAAATTAGCCTTTATTTTTCCGATTCTGTAATTGTGGTTTCGTGTACTACGAGTGTAGACATTGTAGACTTTAGAACAAACATAGTATTTGCCTTTATTTTTCTGATTCTGTAATTGTGGTTTCGTGGACTACGAGTGTAGACATTGTAGACTTTAGAACAAACGTAGTATTTGCCTTTATTTTTCTGATTCTGTAATTGTGGTTTCGTAGACTACGAGTGTAGACATTGTAGACTTTGGAACAAACGTAGTATTTGCCTTTATTTTTCTGATTCTGTAATTGTGGTTTCGTGGACTACGAGTATAGACATTGTAGACTTTAGAACAAACGTAGTATTTGCCTTTATTTTTCTGATTCTGTAATTGTGGTTTCGTGTACTACGAGCGTAGACATTGTAGACTTTAGAACAAACGTAGAATAAGCCTTTACTTCTCTGATTCTGTAATTGTGGTTTCGTGGACTACGAGTGTAGACATCGTAGATTTTAAAACAAACGTAAAATTAGCCTTTATTTTTCCGATTCTGTAATTGTGGTTTCGTGTACTACGAGTGTAGACATTTTAGACTTTAGAACAAACGTAGAATAAGAATTTATTTTTCTAATTGTTGTTTCTGTGCAGGTGTAGCGGTGGGAAGTCTTCCAAGTAATACTGAATTTGACAAGCCTAACAAACGTTCCCACCGTACGCCACCGCTTGAACTATATTCGTTGCCTGTGCGCGGTGGAAACGTTCGTTAGGCTTGTCACATGCGAAGTCACATCGAATTGTATACATGATCTGTAGGGGTACTCTTGAATCTCGATTTCATGCAAATTGGAAATTGGAATCGAATATAAACGATACGTTGAATTTTTTTGAAACCAAAAGTTAATGTGCTAAAGAGTACTTAAAATAACATATCCGATTGTGAACTCATCCCAAAGTACACCCAATCGTGCTCGGCGTCCATTACGCCTATTACCTAACCTAACCTAATCTATTTCTTCTGCAGATAGATTTTTTTAATACTTTTTTACACAGGCTACACAGTGCGTATAAACACCACGCCTTAACTTCCTGGTCTGCTGTGGCACCCTGTATAAACTGGCAGGTGTCAGATCAAGTGATGCTATCGCTTCCAAAGTCTTTCACAAAATACCTACGATACTGTGGCACCCCGTACATGTATATATGTAGGATTCTTCTCCGAGCTCGAAATTTATTAGTTTGTTAGGCTAGTTACATTCAGTTTTACTTGGAAAACCTCGCGTCACAAAAGTATTTCGCTAATTCCGCGAAACCTGCACGGGTTTTTAACGAAATAAAAGATTATTTTACATTTGTCTTAATGGATTTAAGCAAAAATAAAGCTTGATTATTTACAGTTCACGTTGTTGACTACGTCGTTGTACTGTTATATTCAAAATCACAATTCAAATTGTCTTATCGAAAACACAACTCATGTCATGCTTTTTGAGCCTGTAACTGTTAATCTTTAGTAAGAATTTGTAGTAGACTGTACTGAGTGTTGAAAATCGATAAGTATTCACGAGAATAATAATTGTAAGCATGACAAATGATTTGCGTGGGACTTAATACCTCCTTATTGTAGCAAAATGCCTTCAAGACTTTATTGTAGTAATGAAGCTTAATTATAATAATTTATTTAGATGATTACCTATTTGATGCCTTTTGTATACAACCAAAGTTTTAAGAAATATCAATTTAGGTCTAGGTATTATATTGCAAAAAGCTTTAGGTTTATACTATCTATGTAAGTAAACATTCTGTACAATCAGGATACTACAACTCGTACTCGTCAACTGTGAACTTCGCCGGAATGCGACGCCGCCGCAAGCGCTCAGTAGCGATAGCATCTTTGTTACCGTTATCAAACCGATTTTTTATCAATAATAAAAAAATAGAAATAAATTAAAAAATGCAAATGATTTCACAGCGCGAGTTGTACAGTTAATTCGTACTGGTTGTAAAACTACCAAGAACGCTGAAATAGAAGTAATGAAAAGTGAGGATTGATTACTACAAAAGGCACTCGTTATGCGTCTATATAATACTTCAATTTAAATGCATTCGTAGCTATATCTACTTTTAAATATTACATTTACTAAAATGTCACATTCAAATTTTATAGGTTTCAGAGGATGTTGTTAAAAAGGTAATCATCGATCATAGTATTAAATCGGCCTTCAGAAAAAAACGTGGATGTCTTTAGGCTATCCAATAAAAATATAATGTTAATGTAAGCAGGTACAGACACAGAGTTGTTATTTCTTTTATTTTTTATACAGCCGCCAGCTATTCCGAATATATCTGCAATAACATTTCCTTTGATAAAATAGCAATTCGTAAATAATATTGTTACCGATGCTTATAGAGTTTTATTCGAATTCCTATTTTATTGTTCCGTAGGGCCGCATCTTCCTTCGACTCTTTTCAGCAATTATTGATTCGAAAGCAATAGAAATTCTTTCGTGTAATCTTTTTGTTGTGATCGTCTTAAAATATTTCGTAACTTGTTTATGTCAAGCTGACGGACTTCTTGATGACAAGAAATATTTGCCCCTATAGATATTGAAAAGTAAAATGTAAACGATGCGGTAGCAATCAGACGCTGAGACTTGCCCATTGTAACTACCAAATTGAAGCACGACATGGAGAGCGCTATGTAACGGCGGTTCCTATCTTGATTACTTCTCGAAGAACTTCCACCTGATCGCACTTATTTATGCAATAACCAAGTACTATTAAATTATTTTAGTAGTGGTTGTTACCTAGTTAAAGTTTATAAAGTAATATAGTTTATATTACCTCGTGTTGGTCCGGGCTCCTCTTCAGAATAGACCATCTGCTTTCCTGTGCCAGGCAGCTCGTAAAAGGCGAGCATAGGCTTAGAGCAAAAGTAAGTTTACCGGCTACGTGACCCTCCAACCGGAACACATCAACGGCAAGCTTTGACGTTATAGCGACAGGAATAGGTAAGGCGGTGGTACCATTCCGGGCGAGCTGATGTGAAACTCTACAACCTGGTATGATGTCACGGTGTTAGTGACAGTAAGCCTATGCTCGCCTTTTAAGAGCTGCCTGGCAGAAAGGCAGATGGTCTATTCTGCAAAGGAGCCCGGACAAACACGGCGAACAAGGTACTTCTAAATATCTTCATACTGTCGCATTGCTTAGAAATGTTACTTATCTTCCGACATTACGTAGAGATGTTATTAAAATTGCTATTTTGCGTAGGGATGTTAGTCGACTTGCTATATTGAGTAAAGATATTGGTTACCTTCCTACATTGCGTAGAGATGCCAGTTTCCTTCCTAAAATACAAAAATATGTAAAATGTCTTCCTACATTACAAACAGATTTTGGCTATCTTTTTATAATGCGTAGAGATGGTAGTTTCCATCCTACATTACAAAGAGAGTTCAGTTACCAACCTATTGGTCTAAGATCCGAAAGAAAGTGGACCTATACCGAGCTAATAATATCATGAAACATATTTTATGACAAATTTAGAATATTAAGAATATGTTAAAATGGGTTGCTTAAAAACTTTCGCACAAACATTTTATTATAATTTTTCAAATATTTTTACTTTAAATTGTTTCCATTTTTGGCACTTGGTTGAAAATTGAAATCCAAATATATTTCATCGAACATTGCAATATTAAGATAGTATAAAAATTGGCCTAAAACGTAACAATAAAATTTTAAATAAAATGTAATGTACAGAAGTTGGTTTGCTTGTTATTAACCGGTATTGCCAGGTATAAACAGGTATGTCGATGCCAGTTACTTTAATTTGATTGGATAATAGAAAAATATTGGAAATGATGTCGAAAATATTCTGCCTAGGATTTTGTTAGGTAAACCATTTTTAATGTGACTTCTAAAATACCTACTTAATTTACTTATAAAACGTGTTTCATCCTATTATCAGCTCGGTGTAGGTCGATGTAGGTTCGAATCTACTACTACATGTTGCATATAAATGTAAATTACTGCCCTTCATTACATGGGATTAAACTTACATTCTAACATTTCTACTAATGTTAGTTCACTTCCTTTATTGCATATGATTTAAGTTGTTAGCCGCACTCCGAAATTGCGTAGAGATGTTAATTACATTCCGAAATGGCGTTCCGAAAAGAGATGTTATTTACCTTACTATATTGCGTATGCTTTAAGTTACCTTCTTAAATTGCGTGGAGATGTTAGTTACATTCCGAAATTGTATAAAGATGTTAATTACATTCCGAAATTGCGTTCCGAAATGAGATGTTAGTTACCTTCCTACATTGCGAATGATTTAAGTTACCTTCTGACATTACGTGGAGATTTTAATTACATTCCGAAATTGTGTAGAGATGTTAAATAAATTCCGAAATTGCGTTCCATAATGGGATGTTAGTTACCTACCTGAATTGCGTAGAGATGTTAGTTGGACCTTCTACCGCATCATAGAAATTTCGAAATTGTTAAATCTGATATACGCTACGAAGACTCACAAAATATCCTTACACTATTACAAGTTAATATATCCTTGTGAAACTAGTTCTCAAAAGTTTACCATTCAGTCACCTGAAAGAGAACTCATTTATTTCTAAACGCTGCTGTGAATGCGAATTCGTGGGTGGTGGCTACCACTTACCAGCGTCCTCTTCCTCGTGTGCCTTTGATCCCATAAAAAAATTGGAAGGAAAAGAAATAGACGACGTATTTTAATTTAACTATGATGTTTTACTTTTACGCGTAAAACTTTATATTTTTTACCAAAGCCTTTGAAAATAGTCACAGAGAATAATGTTGCCTTTGCAATACGTTTTTAATTTAATCAGAACTTAATTTTAATTAAATTGCAAGCTTTGTCAGAGCTTTGTGCCGTAATTGTCCTTAATTTATCTACAATTAGTTATTGCTGAAGGAAGAAAACTGTGCTTTTTTTATTTTAGCACTTGCCCTGTGCTTGGGATAAATTTTCTATAAATTTTAAAGAAAGAAAAAATCCCAAGCACAGGGCAAGTGCTAAAATAAAAAT
>NJDC01010529.1:0-17159 GCA_002245475.1 Calephelis virginiensis | reverse complement strand
GCATATTTTTACAATAACATTTGCATTGAACACTAAGGTATTTAGTTTGATATACATTTATTATAATGTTTTTTTATGACACAGTTTTAGTTATTACTAGCTGCTACCTGTGGCTTCGCCCGCGTTTTCACAGAAACCCGGTGTGCGATCGGGATTAAAAATAGCCTATATGTTAATATGCAATAACATTTTAATTACACAGCATATTTTTACAATAACATTTGCATTGAACACTAAGGTATTTAGTTTGATATACATTTATTATAATGTTTTTTTATGACACAGTTTTAGTTATTACTAGCTGCTACCTGCGGCTTCACTCGCGTTTTCACAGACACCCGGTGTGCGATCGGGATTAAAAATAGCCTATATGTTAATCCAGGTCACAATCTATCTGTCTTCCAAATTTCAGACACATCCGTTCAGCGTGAAAGAGTAACAAACATCCATACATCCATACTTACAAACTTTCGCATTTATAATATTAATAGGATTGCCATCGAATGATATGTGATAAAGTTGAAGAAGTAAACGTTACGTAGTTGCAATAATACCACCTAGCACTTAGTGCAAGAGATGTCCGAAAGAAAAATATAAAACTGGAAGAGAGGCTGATAAATAATTTCGAGACAAGCACCAAATTCTTTTGGAGAGAGACGAAGAAGACGCGGGGTTGTTAGTTTGCTTCTAGAATGAAAAGAATTAGGATTATAATAGGATAAGTTGAAATATTTTTTGTCTGTACTCAAATGATTCAGAAGTAGCGGAGGAATGTGATGGCATTGTAATGGAAGAAGTTGAATGGGCGATAAGAACTATGAAATAGTCAGACTGCGAGAGTAAATATGGTAACAGGTGAGATGATCCAGCGTCCTGCTGTTTGTGACTTTTTCTGGGTCTGTAATAAATGTTGAAGGACTGGCAGAGTACCCGAAGGCTGGTGGCATGCGACCATCGTAGCCTTGTATAAAGATAAGGGTTTGTATCCCCTTATATATAGGGGACGGCAACCGTTACATGATGATCTATTTAAACAGTTTAGCGTTAAAATTATATAGAATAAATAGTTAAAAGGAGAATGCAAAAGATTTTCGATGGAATATTGTATAATTTAATAATTACATATAATAAATAATAACATAATTTTGTTTTCTGGATAATGGGCTTGATGGGTCCTCTGCCACGTGCTGTGCAATCAATGTATTTTGTAAAGCATGTGACTTTGTTTGTCACATACTATACTGCCTAAATACATAGACTTGCTTTGCATAATTCTGTTCTCATTTTCATGTAACTTTCTGGAAGTCTCAAACTTAGAAGCATTAATGTAGAATAAATGCGGTAAGTCACTGAAACCGGCGTCTTTGTATAAAAAGAGAAAAAAATGTGGAGGAAGCTAGGCAGGTTTATAAAGATCTCGCCATTTAGCAATCGACTCTCTACACCGCTCTGTCTACAGTGTAAGGGACTTGGCATGAAGATGTGCGTGCATGCGTGCGTTTGTGTATTATATATTACTAGCTGGTGACCGCGGCGTTGCCCGCTTGGTTAATGGTCTCAAAGGAACGTTTTTTCGGGAAAACTATCCTGTGTGTTAATCCAAGTTACCCTCAATGTGTGTGCAAAATTTCATGAAAATCAGTTGAGCATTTTTTTGCGTGAAGGAGTGATAAACAAACGCACAATTTTTCGCATTTCAGGCGCAGAACATTTTCATAAAAACTATAAATACGCAAAGTTATTTCATCAGCTACGTGTTTTTCAAGGTTTATCGCAAAGGTTTTAAAACTCACATTATACTTTGTTATATTAATTAGAGACAAATTTCTGAATTATCTTTATGATTGTCTGAATATTAAATTGGCTCCAATATTGTTTCGACCTTTGTTTTATCATACACAATGAAGGCAAATTATAGTTTTAGAAAATACGACATAGAAAATTGCATGCTTAGCGTTTCGTAGCTTTTCCCTCGGGTTGATTCTGGGCCTCTTTGAAGAATTTAGGTCAACTGTTTTCCTATCAAGTAGCTCTTAAGTCATCAATTTGTTTCATCTTAATACCGTAGCCATGACTAGGTAGCAGTTTTTCGACAGCTAGTCCAGATTGGTACGACTGCTTTACCGATTCCTATAAAGCCAAGCCAAGTTCTAATCTGGAGTGTAGATGAGGCCGGTAGACATATTAACACAAAGGCCTAATCTCAGGTTGGTAGCGCACTTCAACCACCTTGTTTACAACCACAAGTTATTTATAACCTATTTCTTACAAAAATTTCAATGTGACGTCTAACTGTTTGCCTTAAACTCAAATAAAAAAACATTCCCTATACCATTTGTTATTTAGAACCTAACTAACCAACCCTGCGAATTTCTTATCTCTTAACATTAACAGCTGGTAACATTTTTTGGATTCAAGGCAATATTTTTCCAATTTTCACTGATTTTTTTCTGGTTTTTTTTCATAAAAATCTTTTTTCAATAACTAACACAACAAAAAAATGGCAAAATTGGTCCCCCTGTTCAGGCGGGATGCGATAACTACAGCATGGGAATTCTTTATCTTCTTTATATAATATATAGACAAAGGCTAAAGCGAATCATATATACCATTGTTAAATATAAGCTGCTTGAAACATTGAATTCTAAAGCTACGAACTACGGATTGAATTTAACTGTTCGTTTGACGAAAAAGAAAGCAATTTTAAGCATGAATTCAAAGCCAACTTGGTGCGCTACTTTTTCATCTTTTCAGTTACAGTTCCACAGTAACATATTGGTAACCACTTTCCGAAATGGAGGAGAGTATCAATTCGGTTGCATGTTTTTTCTATGTTTTTGGCGACTACTTGGCTATTAACGAATATATTTTTACAAAAAGTAGGCCATGATTCCAATGTAGTTGCTTACTAATTTTATAAATATCCTACAACTGGTTTTTGAGTTATATTTAATAATGCATACAATTTTCATGTAGGTACCTTTTGTAACCTAATACATACAGGTACATTATTGGTAATGACGTTGGAGTCGATTTTCTGGTGTTTTTTACCCTTAATTATTATGGTTAAACCTATGTACTGTAACACCGGGACATGTTATCTAATTATTTTATATAATAAAATAAAGACTTATATAAAAAATATGTATTTTATTTATTATTGTAGTTTTCTTTTACATCTTTTTTCAATCATATTTTCTGTCAGACAATTCTCTTTTATATTTTATCATTCTCATATTTTAAATTCAATTATTCTTTTTTAAACAGCCAGTAGACTTTGCATCGTAATGCAACCTCTACATAATTATTAATTAATTATTGTGGTTAAACCTATGTACCTATATAAATAAATAAAATTGAAGTGTCTGTTGGTAATATCGAAACAACCGCTTTTCACTACATGCTTATGAATGAATTCATATATACGGTACTTATACTAAAATATATTTTTTTTTATTTACAATTATTGTCACTCTGTTTGTACCGGCTAATCTCTAAAACAGCTGAACCGATGTTTACGGGACTTTCACTTGCATGTAGCAGATGTGAAAATTAACTTACTCTACTTTTATTGTAGACTTTTTTGCTAAATTCCACGTAGAAAAAGTCGCAGGCACAGCTAGTTAAGAATAAAAGTTGTTATAAATATCAAGTAACATGTAATGTAACTTTACAGGCAAGCTATTTCAAAACAATTTGTATTACGCTCAAATAGACTCATTGTCCCTATAATCCCTAAATTTCACAGAGCTCAAATACCAGGAAAGTGCTCCGACCTTAACCTAACCTGTACCAAATAACGCAAAAAATATTAATATCTTCGAACAAATTAAACAAATGTAGTCTAATTCCAAAGTAATAAGATGATATTCTAGCGTTATGAGTGTTATTTAAAGATACCAATACATAGAAATACTTAATTAGACACTAAAATAATTTTAATAATACCCAGAAAAATATATGTTTATCTCAAAAATGGTCTCTTGTAAGTAAAGGAAGCCGAGCTTCGTGGAAAATGAGTATTAGACGTACTCCAATCACTCGGCCATAGAGCTAGTGAGCATAACCAATATCGGTCTGCAAGTCTCATAAACCAATTATCTAGCCGTTCAAGCTTCGATATAAAGTATGTACCTAGAAGTAAGCAGCTTTGGCAAATTGTGGGCGCCGTGGTTGTAAGTATCTCTGCCTACGTCTTCGGAAATACTCACGCAAAGACACCTAAATACTTTTTAGTTTATTTTTATCGTTTCGCTTGTATAAATGAAAATATGACAAACAGTTCAATGTCTACTTCGACGTCTCCTATTCAAGATATATATTATACCAATAAGTGTTTTTAAGTTTAGTAGTCAAGGAAGCGAATAAAAGCTTTTTAATACAGGTAATAAGTAATAGTAGGTCAATTATTTTTTATACGAAAAATAATTTACAGCTGTAGTAGTTATGTTGCGCTTTCTCAAATACTCCTATAGTAAAAGAAAGAGACAATACACGTTTAGTTCTGTCAGATTAATATGTACATGGTATTTCTGAAGACCTTTAATATATTCTGATATTTTTTTTTATGATATTGGAAGGCAAACAAGCAGACGGATTTCCTGATGGTAAGAAATTCACGCCGCCTAGAGACACCAAAGGTGGTAATGGTGCGTTGCCAACCGGAGGCCGCGATGTTAGGCCTCGAGCAACAGTAAGTTTACCGGCTACCTTACTCTCCAAACCGGAACATCTCGTGACGTTATGGCGACAGAAATAGGTAAAGCGGTGGTACCAATCCGGGTGAGTCGCTGCAAAACTCTACCACCTAGTTAGATGTCATGGTGTTAGTGACGGTAAGCCTATGCTTGTCTTTTACAAGCTGCCTTGCAGGAAGGCAGATGGTCTCTTCTGCGAAGGAGCGCGGACCAACACGGGGAATGATATATAAATGATAAAAAATAAATTATGGGGGACTCCCCGTACACAGAAATAACACTATTTTTTATAATAAAACTCATAGGTACTTGCAGGCATCTATTACATTATTATATATATGGCCTTTTATTACATTGAGATTTTCAAAACCAAGTTCTCTTAAATCTGCAGTTCCTATATTCAAGAAACGAGTCGATTTGATTACGGATGGTAGTTTTTCGTACGATTAGAAAGATTGCTCATAACGTTTGCTCATTTTCGATAGTTAACCCTCATTTTTTTGGAAATATGAGTAAAGCTTCGTTATTTTTGAGCAAACTACGAATGGTTAAACTAATGGATTTCGTTTCGTCGATTATAGGAACAGATTTACATAGAGACTTGGAATTGCCTTGCCTAGCGAAGCACTTTCAAGAGCTCTCCCAATCATACTTTTCTAAGTTAGAAAACCACCCGAACCCTCTGATGGCAGCAGCTAACGATTATGTCCCCGAGACGGACCCACCTCCGCTTCGCCGGAGGCCCCGTCACGTGACTCTAGACCCCGATGACCCCATCACCGAGGCAAACGCCTCATACAACAGTACACACTCACACACAAACTCGCGACACCGCCGCCGCTGGGTGCGGCGAAGACCCTTGTTCCGCCCTGGGCGGAACACAGCCACAATATCCTCTTCCGAAACGAACCAAGATCCCACCCTAAGCCGAGGTACGGTCTCACAGGAGACACCCTTAGGGAGGGCCCAGGCTGCACCCAAAATTACATCTCTGGCTGAGCACTCTGCTCGCCCACTAGCCCGGTGACGTTGTTAAAGTCAATAGACGTACACAACAGTAGTCATTTCGAAAAAAAAAAAAGATTATAGGAACCGAGCAAAAGATAAACCTTTCTGAAGTGGTTAAATACCCTCTAAATTTTTAAAAAGAGAGTAAATAATCTAAAAATGTAATAATCAATCAGCTAATCAGCAATTAATCAACTATTAGATGGAACGAAGTTCACTAATGTAGTCAATGGTTTTGAGATGAAAAAACTTTTTCAAAAACCGCAAATATAACTTGTAACTCCTACAATTATTAACATGAACAGCAAAGTTATTGATCTACTAAAAAATTATAGTGGTACTATTTTGAGACATCTAATCGAAATTTTACTTGCTCATTTCAATAAATTACCTTCACGCTCAGATTCTCGTCGACGAGGTAGGCAAAGATACAGGTCTAACCATGGCAAACAATACTAGCCGAAGAAACCAAATCAAACAATGTGATAGGCGGCAAACCTATTGCTGACAGGGCACTTATTCAATCCCAGGCAACGTTGATTTCAATAGAGAATTAAGGAAACTTCATCTATTTTTTGCTCTACCGGGAATCGAACCTGAGACCTTATGAAATTCAGTCCAACAACCGAACCGCTAGTCTACAAAGGCGACTCAACATATACCTAAACCTAATATTGTTTTCTAAGCTTAATACTATCAGATACTACGGAACCCTTACTTTACTACTACTCGCGCTTAGCCATGTTATTTAATCCCACTTTGCCACAAAAAGATAAATAACTAAAATCGGCAATCACTCTCACGTCAAATATGAAACAAAATAATGCTTGAATATTCTGCCACCGCATCACGTTCTATGTTAGCTCTTTTATGTTCCTGCCTCGAGCCGAATGTTTTATTCGAAGCATTTATTATTCATCGACTCGACAGACGATTCCCTTTTTAATTATATTTCCTTAATGACTTGTTTTACTCTTGCCTCCAACAATCACTTTATGATATAAAAGTTATATCCTGTGTAATGATATTTTATGGACATAATGGAATTATGCAGATGACGTTGTAAAGAAATAACGTTATTGATATTTTTAAGAAATTTAATAAAAATATGTTATTATGCTATATTAAAAGATGTTATATAAAAATATGATATAATTATTTGTTATATTTATCCAAAACAACTCGGAATGGCGGTACAATTTGATATTCGGTTAAGTTTGTCCATATATTGGTATATAGTGTTAGCCGTAATGACTCATGTCCGGAACACATACACGTGTCGTGTCATAGCCGGTAGATTTGTTAGGCCTTAACATCCCCGCCGCAGAACAACGACGTACCTGTACCAGCGAGACAGTTATAGCTCTAAAATTATTCTTCATCGATGATTAGAAAGAAAATCTTAGGTCCGCTAAATACATTCGGAGCTTTGTTACGGAATCAAGTTTCGAAAAAAATTCAAACGCAGCAAATCTATATAAATATATGAAAGCTATTACATTCATTCGGATTATTCCTGTTTTGAATTAGAGTGGATTTGTATGGACGCTATTTTGTTTTGAAATTTTCCGACTTACGGAATTCCATTTCAAAAAAAACATCGAACGCAACGAATCCATACAAATCTATGGAGTTACTACATACATTCGGAATATTCCTGTTTGGAATTGGAGTGGATTTGTATAGGGTGCTATTTTGTTTTGAAATTTTAAAACGGGAATAAATAAAGGTATTCCGAAAATACATGGCGCGCCTTATAATGTACTCATGAAACTGTATGATCTATGTTGCTAAAGAAACATGAAAGAAACAAAATGCCAGGGTCGATGCCATAAACTGGAACAGATATGTTTTTTTGGATTTTCTTGCTAGTTAGGATTTGCCATATTTCAAACGATTTCAGACTCAGGATCTGTGTTTGGACTGCATTTCATTATCATAATACTATAACGCGATACCCTAAATTATTTTTTAAATGTTAGTTGTTGCCTGCCACTTTGTACACATGTTGAAGTGACTTTTCGTGATTAGTGATGGGAACTAAAGATTTTTTTGGAGCAAAAAGTGTTCCAAGCGTACTCGAACTATAAGCAACTGTAAAAAAGCAAATTATTAGTAAATATCAGTGTATAGAGCAATAACAAAATGTTATGTTAGTGCTGTAGACACATGTATTATGTTAACATTTTTATTTATTTCTATGGGATACTCACGATCTCTTTTTATTTTATTTGTAGATATTTCGGCCTAGTTGCATAGGCCGTGGTCACGACGGGACTCAACCCGACTCAACGGGACGGGACGGGATTAAAAATGTTATTAATTCGCGACGATTTAAGTTTAAAATCCTATGTATTATGTTGTTTAGAAATAAAAAAACTCGGGACCAATAATTTGGACCAATATTTCTTAACAATGAGAAAGAGTGCGGTTGATATTGTATGTTGGTATTAAAATGAGAAAGGCCATGCCCAGCTGATTTGGTCATGTAGAAAGAATGACAGTTGAACGATTGACAAAGCAGATAAACAATGCGAATGTGGATGGATGTAGGTACCCGGGGAGACCCGTGGTTGACATTTCACGATCATTTCGCTCAGGTGTTATCCGAAGGTGACAAGAGTCTCCAAAACCGGCGTGTTTGTATGGCAGTCGTTACTCTCTGCTTACCCGGTAAGATTAAATTGGAAATTCACCTAGTTTTCATTTTAAATCCTACATTGCTGCAACAACGTCTGTGTTTGTTACTGACGTGTTTATATAAAGATCATTGTAGCTGTTAGGTATAGTTACGCAAGTGACTTCAGATGAAACATTCAAATTGGCAACGCATCACTAACATATTTGGTGTAAAGAAGACATGTATTTGCTATCAAAATTTAATATCTGCAATTATGTTAAATATTCAGTAAGGCTATACAGAGGTATTATTAGTAACACCTAAGCCTAACAAACAAGTCTCATACATCACACGATGAAGGTAATCATAATCAAAATTATATAAATAATAAAAATATAAATAAATATTGTTAAACAATTACATAAAAAATCCCTACAGATGCTCATTATTTACAATTGCTAGGTAGTTAAATACAGAAAGATTTTCTATTTATTCAAACTTTCGACGCATATAGACGAAATCGATATTTCGAAGATTCCTTTTGAAGTCGTTTATGTCACAGGTAAGACGAAAAGCTTAAAAATGTACGAATCTACCGAATGGGGGAATAAAGTGGATCCCATTGTAGGTTTCAAACATGAAGATACTCGATATGCGAAACACCAAATTATTCAATTCGTCTTGAACTTGCCTTGAATAAACAAAATTGGTATAATTTTGTTACATTAACCATTTAAACTTGTTAATAAAATATATTGTTACTATTATTTTACATAAATATCTTCACTCTAAGTCCCTTAAGAACTATGCAGAGAGCGTCGAGTGACAAATCTCAGCTATCTGGCTATCACCACATTATTACCCTTTTCATAGAAATACTCCAGTGTTGGAGACTCTTAACATCATCAGTGTGACCAGCTTCCAAAAGATGTTTTGCAAAATGGGATTTTTCGAAATGTTTATTACTGAACGCCGCTATATGTTCTTTGTAACGTGTTTGAAAACTTTTGGAAGCTGGTCACACTTTGGCTAGTGATCACTCCTTCGAAATAATTCATACTTGTGAAAAAGGAATTAAGCTAAATATTTTAGAACAATTAGAAATCATAAAACACAATAATCTGTCCAGAACATTGTTGAATGAACAAATAAATATATCGGATTCCCCATTATTACGAATTTTTAGCAGCAATCGAGTCGAACAGAATTCCAGAATCGATTCGTGAAGCGGTTACGAATAATTGATAGTGGGGGGTTTGGTCTATATAAGGCGCAATCGAGGCGGCGGCGAACCACTCGTGTGTCGTCGTTTGTACGGTACGGTCGAATTCCTGAGGATGCCTCGGTGTAGAGGCGAAACGTACGTCGAGTGCGATTTGGTGTTCTCTGTGGTGAGTGCTTCGACAAAGTTGGCGAAGGACGTGACAAGTGGTTTTGTTTCCCGTGTTCGGACTCTATTTGTGATCTGGTCGCGGAGGTGGGAACTTTAGGTAGGGTTGTCACATGTAAAGAACGTGACAATTTATATTGTTTCCCGAGCTCTTCCTATAGTCGTGTGCTGGTCGCGGAGGTGGGTGGTGGGAACGTCAGTTAGGCTTGTCACATTCTGTGTCGTTTGGAGGATTATTTGCCACAACGGTTACACTGCTTACGCGGAATTAGCAAAATAAAGGCTTATTTTACATCTTTTATAATGGATTTCCGCAAAGTAACGCCTGATTCAATAAAATATCACTATTGCAACTTTTGCCGACGACACGGCTATTATTGCTGTGGCAAGTACGCAAGAAGAAGCAACAGAAAAAGTTCAAACTACTGTATCTAAAGTCCTATCATGGACAAAAAAGTGGCGGATCAAACTGAATAAAGCCAAGTCTACACATATTAATTTTACTAACAAAAAAGTTGAAGATATACCAATCTACAAAAAGTAATGCCATACTCCAACACAGCCAAATACCTGGGAATGACACTCGATACAAAGCTAATACAAAGGTAAGCTCATGTGAACAAGAAACGAGAAGAGTGAGGCATACGGTATAGAAATATGTGTTGGCTTATTGGCAGACATTCGAAATTAACAATCCAAAACAAATTATTGATATATAAACAAGTCCTAGGACCGATATGGACTTATGGTATTCAGTTATGGGGATGTACCAAATAGATCAATATACGGTGTATACAAAGGTTTCAAAACAAAGTGCTTATAGACATTGAAAATGCACTCTGGTAAATAAGAAATGATGACCTCCATCGGGACCTCAAAGTGGAGTTTGTCAGTGACGTAATAAAAAAACTGCAAAAGCTCATCACCATAGACTTCACCATCATGTGAACATCGAGGCAATCCAGCAATCCAGCATCGAGGCAATATCACAGGTACAACGAGAAGGCTGTAAAGGACTAAACCATATGAACTAGTGTGTAGTGTTGTGTAGATTTACATAGTGCTAGTGCCAAAATCAAGTGACAGTGTATTAAGTTCAAGATACCAATGGAACTTAAGCTTAGAGACACTAAGTAAAAGGTTGATGGACTTCTTAGAGACTGTAGCTTAGAAGATTAAGAGAAATTAGAATTACTCATTAGTCTATAGACTAGATTGTAATGTCAAAGAAGATGCTCAGTAGAGCTTCTTATGCAGAAAAAAAACCTCTATCTCGGATCCTCGGATCTCACTAATACGAATCCCAACAGCGAGCTTTACGCTGGTGCGTAGTTAGTATTTTGTTGGTTGTTGGTTGGTCCGGGCTCCTTTTCAGAATAGACCTTCTGCCTTCCTGCCAGGCAGCTCGTAAAAGGTGAGCATAGGCATACCGTCACTAACACCGTGACATGTGACTAGGTGGTAGAGTTTCGCATCGTCTCACCCGGGTTGGTCGCCTTACCTATTCCTGCCGCCATAACGTCATGACATGTTTCGGATTGGAGGGTTAGGTAGCCGGTAAACTTACTTTTGCTTCAGGCCTAACATCCCGGCATTGGCAACGCACCATTATCACCTTTGGTGTCTCTAGGTGGCGTGAATTTCATACCATCAGATAATCCGTCTGCTTTTTTGCCTTCCAATGTCATATTTTTTTTTTTTTAACGCAGAAGCGATCATTCTGAAGAGCAGGTGGTAGAGTTCTGATTCGTTGTACCAGAATGACTAGGAAATATCCTTTCTGCCCACATAGCACCTGATAAATATCTTAGGATTTTTAGACGGTTTATAACTATATGTAACGTATATTTTACTTACCTTGTATTATGCATATTTAATATACTTATCTATATTTAACTTACTATAAGTAAATATGTCTGCTTGTTGACATTATTATGCTATAGACGTATTTCAATTATGACGCGCAAAAAAAGATAAATGGACAAACAGAAAAGAACCGAAAAATGTTTAACGTAACGAAGGGATTCAGGATATATCTCAACTGCTATACTTTTATAAAATATTTTCTAGGTAGGGTGACTGACATTATTCTAGTAAATAAGTGGGAAGTCATACTAAATAACTAGTAACTTAATATAAAGACATATTTATTTGAACGCGAATATAGCATAAAGAAAGAAAAAGTGAATACGGATTTGCGTTGAATGTAGTTTATGAACCGGGAGGTTGCATTAGATAAATATACTTCATCGAGTATCAGCATAAGACAGTTACTGTTCGGAAAAGGGCTGAAAATAGCATCATAAAAGTTTGTTGGGCGGGACTATACTCGACATATTACTTTACAAAATATAAAATTGGTCAGTAAAATACTCCAGCTAAACTGCTGTATTAAAAGTCTTACTGGACAATGAACATATGTTGGTCAATGGGCTTAAATCTTAATTTACAGTAAAGTGCTTTGTTTGTATACTTGGGACTGTCAAGTATATGTTGTTACATATTCTATTTAGTCCTAGGTATTAGACCACAAAATCTGTCGCATTGACAAAGTTGTCAACATGATGGGAAGACGATATTTTGGAATTGTTTTGTGAGTGATTCGCGGAAATGTTTTATGTATCGAGTTTTAGTTTTTTTTACTACTAGCCCTATGTTTTTATGGGTCTTTTTTATTGTGTATATTGTGTCTCGTTTATTCCCTTATTTAATTCTGTACAAAAACGTTTGACTTCTTTTTGTGGCATTATTGCCTCATTTGTGCTCGATAAGGTGGGATTACGGTTGACCCTCTCCCAATCTATTACATGACATGACGGTTTTAGTAATGTGGTTGGTCCACAAGAATCTCATTTGTTTTCGTAAAACATCACAAAAGAAGCTTAGTGAAAGATAAGAAGGGACTCCTAACCAAACATAAACACGATTACTGGCTTTCGGACGGGATTGTCATACAGATTTATTATATTAGTGACGACCCCGAGGAATTTCACCGACTAAACGGAACTTATACGAGTACAATTGTGATCGGATTGTACAAGCGTGTATAACGTGTGCTATTAATAAATAGTGGTGGTGATTTTGCTGTTCACAAACTTATTTTAGATGCATGCTATCTTTCTGAAATGAAACAAAAACAAAAGAGATGGAACATGTTTAAACGTGTCAGATTAGTGCGGACATGTCTAATTGTGATGTTTTTAATCAACGTTTTCCGAGTAATAGATTAAACGTCTATAGAAATGACGTGTACCGTCTAATTTGACAGCACTAAAAGTGTTCTGTCTCCTTCTGTTACTTTAGTTGAAAGGAGACAGGGATAACTTAAAATTAGTTTAGTGAGTGCGCAACAAAATTACCACCAGTGTCTGAATCAATCGAGATTGGCTAAAAGGGTACATTTTAGAATAATTGTAATAATCGCCTCTGTGGTCTAGCGGTCCGGGTGTTGGACTTGACTGCATGAGGTCCTGGGTTCGAATCCCGGGTCGGCCAACAAAAAGAAATTGGATTTTTCCAATTTTCTAATAAAAAAAAATGTTGGTCGGGATTGGAAATGTGCCCGGTTGGCGATAGGCTTGCCACCTATCACATTGTGGGACTTAGTGTCTTCGGCTAGTCGTGGGTGCCTTGGTTGTACCTCTGCCTACCTCTTCGGGGATATGGGCGTTAAGATTCTTTGTAATAATAGCAGTATTAATTATTAATAAATATTAATAATAATTAATATTTTTTTTGTAAATATGTATATTTATAAAAAATATGTTTTGTAATTAGCTTTTATTTGTAAGAGCTATTCCCAGCAGTAGATTTGATAAGAACTATTCAAGAAGTAGGAGGTACCTATTAAATAAGTTCAAACATCCTATTAATATTATAAATGCGAAAGTTTGTATGTATGTATGTATGGATGCTTGTTACTCTTTCACGACCGAATGGCTGAACGGATTTGTCTGAAATTTGGAACACGAATAGATCGTGACTTGGATTAACATATAGGCTACTTTTTATCTCATTCACACAATGAGTTCCTGTGAAAACGCGGGCGAAGCCGCAAGCAACAGCTAGTGATAGGATAATGTTGGAAGTTTTGCGAGTTTCACTTTCATCATCATATGTCATAATATTTCATCGTCATTAAATTTAAGCGCGTATCCCAATTATAATAATTTAAGGGCAGTAAAACTATAAACACCTGACTTTGATTTTAATAAGTACTAATATTTTATGTAAGTGCACTATAAGTAGATAATAATAGATAGAATAGAATAGAAGATAGATAGAATAATAGATAGAAGTAATAGATAAGTAGAGCATTTTCTCAATTTCCCTGGGATCATCAGATCCAAATTTTGCAGCAATGGGAATCACCTCAGAAGAACGCCCTTTAAAAAAATACTTATTAAAATCGGTTAACAAATGACGAAGAAGTTGATTAACTACATAAATAATATGTAATCTGGAGTCAAACACATAACCTCTTTTCTCAAAATCGATTAATGTACAGGGATACTAAATAAACTGACGCAGCAATTTGTAAGTGGGACGAAGGGCGGAAGTAGGCTATATTTCCGCCCTTTGTTTGCTTAGGTAGCACGTCACATTCCAACTTGGTTGATTGCAACAAATGTGTTTTAGATTTTAAATTGAACCTTTATTCGTAAAATTTAAAAGTAATTCGTTTACAAGATGCAAAAAGAAACTGGTAATGTACGAAATATGTAAATTGATACTATATCAAAAGTTTGATACGTACAAAACATTTTTTTAACGATTTAATGAATTTTTTGATAAATATTGTCATTTTATTAACAAATAAATGTGGTTCGACGAATGACGAAATTTGATAACCAAAAATCCTACATGTATTTTTGATTATCAAATTTCAGAAAAATTTGTCCGAACCCAAACAAATCTCAATAACAGTACAATATAGTCTATAATTGTTCTTTTCGATGTTATAGTACTTGGACTTTTTAAAATAACATTCACAAATCGCATAAAATAAAACGCTATAAATAACATCGACCGGTCGTCACTGCAGCGCAACAGCGAATAATGATTTCTACCGAACCCGAATCGCGTTTTTGCCCGTTTGTATGGAGACAAAATAATATATATTACATAATCGTGGTCATGTGAAATCTCAGAAAATTTTCGTTACGAAAAAGTAAGTTTTTTTTCTGTTAATTCTATTATTTTTAAAACAAAAAGAAATTGACAAAATAACTAATGGCATTGGTTTTGTACCTACTTTGGTTTTATTTATCTGTTTATTAGTACCTACATAAATAAATAAAAACTAAAACATGCTCGTTTGAATGTTTGTGTTGCTAATAAGAAAATAGCATAAATAAGGAATACGATGATACACGAAAACAACTTTCATCCAAAATGAATTATATGTATAAAACTTTTGCTACATACTAGCTACACAGTTCTACACTACTGCTGCTGTTTAGGAACATTAAAATAATACATTTATTTTTTATTTTATAAATAAATTTGATTGGATTTGATATCGGATATAAATATCCGATATTTTTATATTTATAATAGGTAATGGATATTTTCGAACCCTAAAACAGAAAAACTGGCATACAAAGAATGAAAGATATTCAAGGGCAAGTTTCTGTTTAGTATCACTTGTTATATCTTAATCTTCCAATCTATTTCTTGTTCCAAACACTGCAACCAAATTTTTTTTTATTAAAATCGTTAAACTCGTTTATGACAAACGACTTAAATATCTAGATAGGTACATATTTTTACACAAACAAGATTGCTTAGTTTAATTCTCTTATATTTTATGTTATGTATTACTAGCTGTTGTCTGCGGCTTCACCCGAGTTTTCGCAGAAACCCGTTGTAAGATCGGGATTAAAGGTAGCCTAAATGTTAATCCAGGTCACAATATATCTGAGTTCCAAATTGCAGACAAATCCGTTTCGCCATTCGAACGTGAAAGAAAAGAAAGAACGAAAGAAAAATATTTATTTGCGGAATATGAGTGTTACAAAGATGTTACAAAATTATTTAAGCGTTTCTACATATTCTACTAACTTGTGGTGTGCAAATATTTTTAATAGGTTTTAAATTATTTATTCACGATTTACTACTTTTTTTTGTTTTTTTTTGTTTTGAGATTACATGATTATTTATTAATACACACAATTTTTAGAATGTAAATTAATTTATCCCTATCTACCGTAAACTACCACCGTTTCCAAACCTAGCCAGACAGGAGAAGAAACGGCGAAACAAACTCCTGCGCACCCAACATTCTGCAATTAAATTAATCATATTAGAAATACTGTATTATTTATTCTTATCTGCAAGAAAATCTTTGACATTATAATATTTTTTTTTAAAGTAAGTTGAAAGACTAACAAACATCCATACAAATACTCACAAACTTTCGCATTTATATTAGTGGGATTGTGTCTAACTCACTCTTGGCAATTTTTTTATTAGTTAATATTAGATGTTCCCAAGGCTGTATTTCATAAATGGCGTATTCCTAAAGCCATGAATTTATGTGACAGAGAACAGCCGCAGGGCAGGTAATGAGATAACTGGTAATTTATTACATACATTAGCTACTAACAAAATTAATACAATTAATGAGACTGCTGTGTTGGGAATATGTTACTGCTCCAGAAGTGTGGCTATTTTAGTGTCACTCGTAATAATTATAACACGTTTTTTTCTTCTTTATAGACAATTTTCCAGATTGCCTCCAGAACATATTCCAAATAACGATGGTAAACATACGAGCTCTCATTACAATTGTTTTTCCGACGATCTGCGTTTTTTCCTATACCTTTTACGTAAATGATTTTATCTGAATTTCTTCAACATTTTTCTGATATATTGGCTGAAGACGAATATAACAAATCATAGTACATTATTATCGACACAACTATTGAGTTGTTATTGGTTTATGAACTCGATTTCATTTTTACTAGCCCTGGACTAGAATTGGTCGAGGAGATAGAGCACAATATGTAATATGTATAATGACTAGTAACTAGCCGACCCGGCGAATTTCATATCGCTTGACACCTGCTTACAGCTTGTACGGAAAAAAATAAAAGTACTGTTTTTTATATCTTCCCTAATTTCATAGAAAACAGGAATTAGCATAATTGCTCCGCCCGTTCTGGCATAACGCATTATGCCAATGAAGTTTCAAAGAAAGAAACTGAAAATCTATAAATGAAAGAATAAAATAATATATTTTTTATATGTAAATAAAAGTGGGATTGAAAGAAAGTGTTGGTGTTAAAATGCGAAAGGGCATGCTCCGCAAGTTCGGTCATGTGGAAAGAATGACAGATGAAAGATCGACAAAGCAGATATACAATGCGAATGTGGATGGATATAGATACCCGGGGAGACCAAGGCTGTCATTTCACGATCAGATCAATCGGATATTATCCGA
>NJDC01010516.1:0-27899 GCA_002245475.1 Calephelis virginiensis | reverse complement strand
TGAGGCAGCAGGCATCGGTGAAGTAGAAGGCATCGATGAGGCAGGAGGCATCGGTGGAAGTAGGAGGCATCGGTGAGGCAGGAAGCATCAGTGAGGTAGAAGGCATTGGTGAGGCAGCAGGCATCGGATGTGTAGATGGCGTCGATGAGGAAGAGGGATGAGACATATATCTTACGTGTTCACCATATGATTGAGTATAATAACCATAACCACTGTATGCTCCCATGTCTGCATCAAAGATAATTTTGTTTATTGCATTTTTTACGTATGCTAATGTAATTTTATCATACTTTCTCAACTCATTTCCTATTTATTGGCCATACACATTATAGGGATCATTTTTTTCTGATATATTATCGCTTGCACTCTGTTGTAAGAGTGTTAATGCTTCAGATATGGCGTTATCAGTAAGATCATTTTAGATCTCTTTTTAGGTCTAGTTGACTTTTGTTTAGGTCCTTCCGTTGTCGTCGAGTTTGAAGTTTCATTTTTTTCTTCGTTATAACCGTCATCATTTCGAGTATTATCCAGACTTGCATTCTGTAAAGATAGAAATTATTACTTAATTTTATTTACAGATACCATCATCCGAAGAAGAGTGGCTTACCATAGCGAAAGAGTTTGAGAGCAAATGGAATTTCCCACATGTCATAGGAGCAATGGATGGGAAGCATGTTATATTACAGTCGCCGATAAATAGTGGCAATGATTATGACTGTTACAAAATATTTCCAAGTATAGTGCTGTTTGCTTTAGTTGACGCTAACTATAAATTTCTGTACGTAGACGTTGGCAGCAAAGGACGTTTATCAGATGGCGGTGTGTTTAAAAATACCAATTTATATAAAAAGGTCGAAAAGAAGGAATTGAACATTCCTTCACCAGAAATATTACAAATACAGTATAAAATTGCAGTGTCCTATTTTATTCTAGGCGATAAAGCTTTTGCTCTCAATGATTACACATTGAAACCTTATGAAGGTACTCCAGAAAGAGGTTCAATGGAAAGGATTTTCAATTACAGGCTGTCCAGAGCAAGAAGAGTTGTGGAGAATGCCTTTGGCATTTTAAGCTCCGTTTTTAGAGTACTGAGGAAGCCGCTACTATCAGAACCAGAAAAAGCTACGAAAGTCGTATTGACTACCATATGCTTATATAACTACTTGCGTAGAGATTTAGCTTCCTCACAAAGGTTCACTCCCACAGGATCATTCGATGCCGAAGTTGAAGGGACAGTAATACCCGGCCGATGGCGACAGGATACAGAAATGTCATCAATGCTATCTATTCAAGCCATACCACGGCGAGGATCAACTAATATAAAAGAAATACGTTCACATTTAGGGAGGCATTTCATAACAAACGGAGCAATTTCTTGGCAGAATAATTATCAGTAAATAATAGGTACTCACTTCTTCACCTAAAGTATCTTGTGTATTTCCTGGGTGATTTCTATCTCCTAGAAAACTGAAGGCTTCATAGGCATACCAATTCGAAACATATATTTCACCACGACCTGCAGTATAAAATAAAAAAAAATATTATTAGAAATTATATAAAAACCGATGTAACTTTGAATATAATAAAACGAATGTTGTTAACCCTAATCATAAACATTAAATAATAAATACCTGATCCTGTGATTCGGCTTTTTTTTCTCTCGACTTTTCCCTCCTGTAAGACCCTAGTAAAGAGTCCATTTTTTTCTTTAATTCAGCTATTGGAAGGTTCATTTCCTGGCTTATTTTTCTCCATGCATCTTCCCTTAGTCCTCTATTTGTGTAATCAGGACATTGCGCATCCCAAAGTCGTCTATATTCACCATATAGTCGTATTAATTTAAGACACTGTTTTTTATCCATGACGCACAACTAACACGCAACGAATAAGCGAGGCAAAACACTACCGTCTTGAGTGAGCGCGGCAAACGTACTGAGGCGCCTTTGAACATCGACAAAAACCGAAACGTTCGGCTCGGGCCGCGGCACGCTCGGGCGAGGCAGCGCGTGCGTTTGCCTCGGGCGAGGCACGTCTTGACCGACCGAGGATTTGCCTCGCGAGGCAGCCTCGTGAGGCTGCTCGCTCATTCAGTACGCGGCTATTCACAAGCAACAATCTTTTACATTAAAGCTATTCCAACAACAACATGGTTTTCTTTAACCCTTAATCAAATGTTGGGAAATTATTTCCCACTTGCCACTACCGTAAAATTTTTGTTTTATTTCTTTATTGGTAACTCTAATCAGTACCAACCTCAGGAAAAAATAATCCTACAGATTTTTTAAATTTTATTTATGTGCAACATTTTGTCTGAAGCCGCGAACTGTCATCGTATGTCAATGTCAAAACTACAGTTTGAAATATTTTGCGAAAAAACCGGTTCAAACGGAAGATTTAATTCTTTTTGAAGAAAAAAAATCTGGTAAGTGCATAAACACAATAATTTTGTATACTAGACTTGTTTTCTGAACGTTTCTTACGATTTTTGGGCTCGCAGCATTTATGTTTGTTGTATTTTCTTAGGTTTAATTAATTGGGAAATAATTTCCCATTGTTTGTTCCTGCATTGAAAAAACACGAATTTCTATATATACAATAAATAATTTGTCTGTTGCACTATATAAGTATCTAAACAGGTATAGGTTACTTATAATTTTATCTAACTTACACAAAATTGTCAGAGAGTAACTCAGCCAAGGACTTTTCGCTAGAGTTGTGACTGCGTTTGTGTGATTTCTCATTTTATTTTTATAACTATTATATATTTAAGAAGTATTTGTGCTGCTCAGACTACCTAGTTACTGATTTCCTTTTATTTGTTTTAGTTATTTAAATATGAACGCTAAAAAGATCAGCAAAATTCTACCAAAAAAAATTAGAGGAAGTGGTAGAAAATTTAGATAACTTGTCTGATTTATCAGGCTCAGATTCTGAGGACGACTCATTCTATGTCAATAGCATTCATTCTCCATCCGATAGTTACCTCAATCAGCTTGACGATAACGTAATTGAACAACGTCTTGAATATATCTTCCGCTCCGAATTGAATGAAGATAACCAAGAAACGCCTACTATACAAGCCCAACATATTTCAACGGATGCCTTACTGACAGCCGAAACATCTCATATCACAAACTCGCCAACAACAGACCGTCCTTTGCTAACTTACTTAAATACTGAAAGTGACGAATGTAATGAACAACCTCAAGACATTCACGCATTTGATGAAGTTCAGCAAGACTGAATGTTATTGACGTTCCCATGGAAGAGTTTTTGGGTGATGTTGAACAGTCTGAAACTAACTACGAAATACGCAGAGATCGTTCTGGCCAAGAGCATGGGAGACAAAGTCCGAAACTTATGATATTCCTGTTTTTGAAAAACGTTTTAAACCCAAGGCGAATGATACGCACAAAACATCACCACTAAGTATTTTTGAACGGCTTTTTCCTGATGAACTGATTGTAATAGTTGTGGAACAAACAAATAAATACGCCCATCAGAAAAATAGCAACAACTGGAAACCAGTAACTCAACAAGATATTAAGGCGTATCTAGGAATTTTAATCCTTATGGGCTTAAATCCTCTAACTGTACTGGTCTTCAGATCCTTTTTATTAAAATAAGGAAATTGCCCAGGTTTTCCCAATCGTAAGATTTAAAAAAAAATCGGAAAACCTCCACTTAAATGATAATGAAATGGAACCACCAAGAGGCTCTTCTGAATACGACAAATTATATAAACTGAAGCCCCTACTCACAGAACTGAACACGGTTTATCAGAGAGAAGCATTTAATTCTGCAGTACAGTCGATTGATGAATGTATGGTGAAATTTAAAGGTCGAAGTTCGTTAAAGCAATATATGCCGAAAAAGCCGATCAAGAGAGGATTTAAAATCTGAACAAGGTGCAATGCGAAAACCGGGTACTTGTACCAATTCGAAGTTTATACTGGAAAAAGGGATAGCCCGGAAAATTAAGGATTAGGGTACAATGGTGTCATGAAACTCTGCAGAACTGTACCAATAAATACTTTAGTTGCATTTGACAACTTTTTTACAAGTTGTAATGTTATGAAAGATCTTTATTATAAAAAGATTTATGCAATAGGGACAGTCAGAAGCAATAGAAAAGATCTACCTGATATAATAAAGAAAAAACAACCAAAACATCTGAAATTGGAGAAACATCAGTTTGCGGCAGTTACTGCAGAGCCAATTACAGCAATTAAATGGTTTGACACAAAAGAGGTTGCTTTACATACGATAGCCCATCAGCCACTGGATACTTTGCTTGTAAAGAGGACCGAAAAGGACGGCTCTAGAGCAGAAATTCTTTGCCCGAAAGCAATTGCTTCCTATACTTAGCATGGGCGGAGTTGATCTATTCGATCATTTTAGATCATCTTATCCAATTAGCCGTAAATCACGAAAATACTGAATGGGACTATTCTTTTTTTCTTCGATGCATCAATAATAAATGCATACATTACCTACAACTACACACATGTTGCGACCCTTCACGGACACCGAGAATTTAGGTTACGCTTAGCACGTGCCCTAATAGACAATCACACAACCCGGAAAGGTCAAGCACAAACAGGTGTACTTTTTAAAAAAGATAAGAAAGGAGGTAGGTTTGGCGTACCAGACGAAATTCGTTTATTGAATGTGGGCATACACCTGCCAGAAGAGACTAATACTTACAAAAGGTGTCGATTTTGTAGTACGAAACAAAAAGAACAGAGATCAAAAATACAATGTTACACCTGTGTAGTATCTTTGTGTGCTAAGAACTGCTTTAAAACCTTTCACACTGTTCGACCTCAATAATATATAAATTTAACCTTAAAATAAAATTTGTATTATGTTTCCTAACACGTCCGAAATCCATTTTGAGAGTACATCGTGTTTTCCTCGCGCGGTCGCTAGATGACGCTGTTATCCGTCACGTGTTTTCGCCACGAACTCACGACTAAAACTAGTTACCCAACCCAAAGCAAGCGACCCACTCTTTCCTCATTGTTTGATTCAAAATTGAAAATATGTCGCTATTGACACCAGGTAGACATTATCTGGACTTCGGACGTCTTAGGAAACATAACACAAATTTTATTTTAAGGTAAAATTTTTATATTATGTGTTCCGTTTGACGTCCGAAGTCCATTTTGAGAGACCTGTTTGTTATCTCCTGGTGGCTTGTATAATGAAACGCAACAATGTGATTAGTAAACAGATTTTTACTATGCAGATCAACATAATTTTAGGCACAATATATTATATACATAATTATAACCACTTATTTAATTGCACCTAAATTATTCTGTCTAAAAACAAACGATAATATATTATATCTTAAACTAAATACAAACGGTATAAGTTTAATTACTTGGTTGAAAAAACTGAGATAGCGATTTCTCTGAACCTATATATCCACAATTGCGGTCAATATCTTTTTGATAATATTTCCTAAATGTTATCTCATGACGCCAGTTAGCCTTGGCCAATATGTCATTTATGGGATACTTTTCTAAAAAAATTAGAGATGATACTGCTGACCTACAGCTACCTGGCGAGGCCTCTATTCCAGCTTCAGACAGAGTTCGTTTAACCCAACCGCCAATAATTACGGTTGTTGCAGGTCGGGTAGGTTCTCTTGTGGCAATAAATAAATTCGTCAAAGATCCTCTAATATTTTTTGATACATGTATTAGGGTTCTTACCCAAAATACGGGATCAACATTTCCGTTCGGAGCAGATATAAAACTCCAACTAGATTGACGGTAAGATGATGAATCTGTTTTAGAGCCAAACATAGGATGCAAGGTAATTGATTCACCCTTATCAATTAGATGTTTCGGATCGATATGTAGCAGCGTTAAATCATGAACTCTACGACCAGAAGCTAGCTAAAGAATTGTAGCAGTACGCCTGGAAACTTCATACAAACTAAGTAAATTGGAACTATTGTTCTTTAAAAATTGAATAACTAGTCTTGCATCACACATTGGCAACGGTGGTGGTGTATGGTTGGCTAAATAAATTGCTTTCAACATATGTTTAACTAAATGATTTGATGGAATTTTAACTTCTGACAATGTTTCGCAAATTGAGGCTATTACAGATTTATGTACAAGAATAGTTCGGTATGCTAACTTATCTGCGAGATATAGTGTTGCTAAATACCTGGCAACATTTGTAGGAGATGGGTAACGAAAGTCCAGATTATTAGCTACGCACCACTGCGACAATTTTTTCCATATTGGAACATAGGTTTTCATCTTAGAAGCTCTCCAACACGTAGACAAAAGTAACTGCTCTTCTTGAGACCAGCTTTCAGTCAATACGTCCCACCTAAAGTCGACCAAGCTTCCAGCTGTAGATCGCCGACTCGAGCTGGAGGTTGACGCGTCACTGTGTTTACCAAGTTGGTTCTGAGTTTAGTATCTTTATCGGGCGAGTGAGGGCGCGTCGCTTCAGATCGGGACGCCAAAATGGTTTTCTCCACTTCGGTGCTATTACAATGAACCTTCCCTTGCAGAAATTGAGATGGTGTAACACCCGTGGAATTAACGCTGGTGGTGGAAAGACCCATGCCAGATCGTATGTCCAAAATCTGCTGAACGCGTCGTAATAATAAGCGTTTAAGTCTAATAAGTCGAGTGTAACATTATTTGGAACGACATGAGCTGTTTTTGACGCAAAAAGATCTATGTCGGGAGTTCCCCATCTTTTGAATATTTTGCCTGTCGCCTCTTTTAGTAGATGCCATTCGGATCTTCTGTGTGTTCAAGTGTCATTACAAAGTTATAAGTGGTCAGTAAAACCCTTTTCATCAGACACTACACTATTTTTTTCGTTTACCGAGTGCAATATATACGCCATTCCCATACTTATAGATAATGGAGCTGAATGTACCCTTTGTGTTAGGCTTTACGGATTTCCGACATTTAATAATAAAGACCAATAGAAAATCAGTCATTTTGGGAAAAGTTCTTTTTGAAGTACGTACGTTATGTAGATCAGTACTTTTTGACATTCAGACCTACCACCCGGACACAGTAATTCTCTGATATACTGTTGCTGCATTAGCAGCCTGACTGGCGTCTGTAAACACGTCGTATTGTTGAGTATGTAGTATTGTTGAGTATTCTGGACAGAGGATTTAGGGTGAGACAGAACCATAGAGAACTGAGAGAGTCGCCTTGGAAGTTCACTTTCTTGGGTAACTGCAACTCCTTGGACTATGCCGTTTCCGCATCGAGTACGTACTCCTTGTGACCGATAACCACCTGTAGTAAGATAACAAACATTTCGAAATCCAAGAAATATTCATAACGAAAATATTAATTAGTAGAATAATACCTACATCTTGTACGTACTCTTCTTAAGCTAGTTGTTATCGATTCTGGTTGCGGTGTGGTCTCTGGTTTGCTTTCAGATTCTGAAGTTAACGAAAACAGGTGATCTAACTCTTCTGGGTAGGGTTCGACTCAATCCGAATCTTCATCCTCAAAGTCAGATTGTTTCAAAATAGTTTCGAGTTGATCATCAATCAATTCTAAAAAGAGAAAGAACCAAGATGCAATTTTATTCGTTATAAGCAGTGCTCCTTGATTTTACCCGCAGCGTACACGTTCCTATGAGAAAGTAAAATATATATTATTCAGGCATTTAAGCTAAAACACTACCAACTTTCATCACAATATGTATTGGCAACACTACGTTTATGTGGTCTGTTGGAGCCTAATGAACTCAACGAATGAGAAACGTACATCACATACTGGTTTTGAACCAATTTAGCTGGCTAAAATTATTTTTAACTTGATTAAGCTTATTAACTTTCAAATTATATTATTTTAATGTCCAATACAGTCTTTTTATACATACATACTATACATATATGCGTCTATGTATATATTTATACTCACGCCCCTAGAGGGCATATTAATCTACACTATAGCAACTTTTTACAACTAGGTAAGAACTTACTTAAAAAAAGACATTGTATTTTGGTAGGTATATTTTTATTTTATATTACCACAGACTAGTAAGAGAACTACACGTTCAGACCGCCATCTGGGGAACATTGGCGTTCAACCGTATGCGTATGCTAGAATTGAATACGAAATCTAACATTTATATTTCTTTTTTTAATTGCAAGTAAGCTGAAGAAGCTGAGAACTTATCTATACAGCCAAGTTTTAAAATGAAAAAAGCAGGCAGGCTATTCCACGTTATTAATAATTTCAATGTGACTTTTACAATAAAATATCAGTGATTTTATTCACATTTCATATTTTATTTTATGTCAAAGACATTTCAATAATGCAATACATAATTGTAAATGTAACATGATGTCTAGCACAATGCGGCTGCTACCGAGTTGCTCTGCACACCCGAGTTTTCCATGACCTGAAAATAATATTAAATTAAAGAACGCTCTTTGAGAAAGTCAAAATTGAGACATTGGAGGACTTAGTATCTTTCGTTGAGTTTCACCATCGAGCATTGGGTCAAAATTAAAAGATTAGCCGTAGCGCCTTGTAATTCTGAAGACATTTCTTATCACCTACTATACTTTCGTAGAACCAGTTATAAGGGTATTACTACCTAATGCATTCCAAACCTGGGACTTTACAACAATAGAGCGTAGTTATTGCTTGCGGTCGGTAACGCGTCTGTGGGATCTCTTGCACGACTAACTGAAGATCCAAGTCTCACAATGTAACAGATGGCAAGCCTATTGGCAACCGGGCACATGTTCAGTCCCGGGTAACGTTGCTTTTATTTTTGAAATTGAACCATATACGAGGGGCCTTCAATAATTACTTAGCCTCATCGCCCCATGGCGTTGTTGTTACAAAAGAGTTTTACTATCGTGCAGTAAATACTTTTTGAAGTCTATCAAGTAGTTTTCAGTCTTTTCCCTTCATTTGTTTTGTTTCGACAGCCTTTGGAAGCGAGCGTGTCGGTCGGTTTTGCAAAAATGGAAAAAGAACAATATCGTTCGGTGATTAGATTCTTGTTTTTGGAAGGGAAAACGCGCAGCGAAATCAAAGAGCGCTTGGATGCTGTGTACGGTGACTCTTCTCCTTCGATGGCGACCGTCAAAAATTGGTTCAACGAGTTTGCTCGTGGCCGCATGTCGGTTTTTGATGAGCCACGCCCAGGTGCACCGAAAACGGCTACTACAGAAGAAAACGTAAAAAAATCCACGATCTCGTGTTGGCAGACCGGCGACTGAAGATTCACGAGATAGCTGAGACTGTAGGCATCGCTGATGGGACAGTGCATCATATTCTGCACGAAGAATTGGGTATGAAAAAGTTGTCGGCGCGATGGGTGCCGCGTTTGCTCACACCAGACTACAACACCGGCTCACACCTCCGCCGTTGTCATGGCCAAATTGATCGAATTGCGCTACGAATTGCTGCCCCATTCACCGTATTCTCTAGACTTGGCTCCATGCGACTTTTTCTTGTTCCCAAATCTGAAAAAGTCACTCGCCGGCAAAAGATTTGGGTCGAATGATGAGGTCATCGCCGCCACAGAGGCCTATTTTGAAGACCTCGGGAAATTGTATTTTTTTGGCGGGTTAAAAAAGTTGGAGCATCGCTGGTCCAAGTGTATTGAATAGAAAGAAGACTATGTTGAAAAATAAATCTTTACTTTCTCAAAATTTTCTTTATTTTTTCTTAGGCTAAAAATTTATTGAATGGCCCTCGTACATATATTGATATAGTCAAATCTTACCCCAGACCACTAGCCCACAGAGGCGACAGAGTAGGAGTACAAGTTTCAAGTACGTACTATGCACAACAATTAAACAAAACTTAGACATACTAACTTATCATTTAAGTATCAACAATTTTATTGAAGCGGTAGTGAACGGGCAGGGCATACGAATGATCAATGTCATGTTTTCTTGAAGTGAAGTAGCCGCCTCATCATCTAAAAACATATAAGTCTTTTAACTAAATAATAATAATAAATCTGTTTGCAACATTTGCTAACTCCCACGGGGAGGGAAAAATAGGTATGTAGAAATAAAGTTAAGTAGGTAATTTAAGCAATCGATTTTTTTCAATGTCCATGTTTAGTTATGTACATGTAATAGTTATACCTACTATCTACAGTAGTAGTTTTTAAATGTAATTACCTGTTTCTTGTGGTTCAACGGTAGAAGTCTGATGCCCAGACCAAATTTTCAGGTTTTTACCAAACTATTGCACAAGGTTATAAAGCACATTTTTATGTCTCGGGTAATAAAATACTTTATAATTTACAAAACGAGAACGTTATGCTTTCGTAGATTTAAAGAGGCGAATTCAATTAACAATTTTTCTCAAAACAAAACTGATTTAAATAATTTGAAAATTTAATAATTTTCATTTTGACTTTTGCGTCAATCAAAATTTAACAAATCATGACATTTAGATGAACTCGTTGGTTTTTTTATTTGTACTTTTTGGTTTACAATGACGTGTATATTACATATATGTACAAATTATAGATGTATCCCTCTTAATTATTTATTTTCCTCTGTCACTATAAAACTCAAAGCTTCGGGTGTAAAGCTTCTTTTATTTTTTGTCAGTTTCCTCTTCCCTGAGTACGGATCAGATGTCAACAGCAATCGGTTAATAACGTCAAAATTGCAGGCTACTCGGCTAAATTTTCTTACAAAGTTTTGTCGATATAACCGAAAATGTTTGTTTCTTGCTTCAGCAGCCTCCTCTGACAATAATCCAATGGGTAACAAAGCATGCTCAATTACCAATGGCGCATGCATAAATATTTTGTGCATGTTAGGCGTCATTGGGTGTCTGCCATATAACTGCACATATTTCTCAGCAGTTTCCTTTGTGTATTCAGAAAATTTATTTGTATCAATTTTAAATCCACTGTAATACATTCCAATATGATTTTAATCGTTTGATGAATGACGCATCCATGCCAGTTATTTCAGCAGCTAACTCTGGATCTTCAAAAAATCTCCGGCTGGTATTTCCATCGTAGGAGTTTCCAAAGCCAGCTTTAGGAAAATCAACCCTCAAACCTTACTTACTTTGGAAATCATTTTGGATCTTTTTTTTGTATTCTGTATAAGCGTTTCATTTTCTTTCGATTTAACTTTAAGGTCCACTACCGGGAGTTTATAAGCGATATTAATGAGGCTTTCGAATAGACGTATTCTGGCGTGGAGGGTGAATAGGCCAAATTTTAAGTTTTCAGAGTCAACATTTTCATTGTTCTTAATTTTGTTGAAATCATTTGATGTTTGGCTACCAATATAACATCTTAGCGTAGATCTGGTCCCTGTCGCTGCGTTGCATACTTTGCCATCTACCATTGTTAAAAGCATTGTGCATTTCATATTGCATGATATTTCTCCAAATACTACTTGAGTAGGAACTAAACTTTTCGCTGCGTTTTCCACATAACTTATTTTCTCTGTGTCAATAGACTGTTGAAGACGTAGTTGGATTTTGCCAGAGAACTTTGTTATTGCTCCCGTATGTTGTCCTTATCGGTACGAAGGAACTCTGAAATACGTGTGAGTCACAAGCACTGTTGTTCTCAAATTTCTGTTTAAATTGTGCCTGCTGAAACCCATCACATCCCCATTTGGAAATCATGTTTAGGCTATTACGTTCTTCATTAGTAAGTAAACATAAAACATCTTGTAAACCTTCCATAAGTCTCTGGGCAGTATGATTAACCAAAGATTGGAAATCTACTTCTGCACTAGTCTCAGTGACATGAAAAGCTTTCGTAGGAGGGTAGCACTTCTTTTTTTGCAGTTGCAATATCGAATAACATGGAAGATTGCCAACTATTTCTCGAATAATTTCATATTGTGTCTTTGTTAAGTTAGCCTCTACAAAGATCGTTAGGGCTTTTTCCGGGCAAATTTATGATTTTCGGTCCAGTGTCAAATTAGCAACTGATTCTTTTGTATTCGTGATCGCGATTTTGATTTTCAGTAATGTGTCAGTATCTCCGAGCTAATTTTGCTGCCCCTAGCTCTCAATTCCATTTGGGCAGCATACAAAATCTTATCAGGGCTGTCTGATGATCGTAGAGCTTCAGTCTTGCGTCTTTTGCAACGCTTCCTCAACGATTCCTCAAAACTTTTTGGTGGCCGACCAGATTTTGTCTTATTAATCTTCGGTACATCAAACAACCCTTTTAACCACTGTTCATTTTTCTTCATGACAGCATCCGTGCCTTTTGCTTTGGACCATCTGCATTTAATTTCTGATTTAACATATGCTTGATATACTTTTTTTTGTTCTTCTGTATAAGGGTGCTGACTCAGAATGAAGTTCTCAGCAAATTCAGTTTTTTCGTTAATAATAAAGTCTTTTTGGGATAACATTAACTCAACCAACTCTTTACGAGTCATGGCTGTAATACCCGATGGACCTAGAGCAAAAAATAAAAAAAAAACTAATTTTTGAGGTTAGGAATTGATATGATTGTTAAACGTATTCATGGGTGGTTGGGATCATTTCGGAGTTTAACATTTATGATTTTAGGATCTAAAATGATTAAAGCATGCAATACAATAAAAATAAAAACCCGGACCAACCCTGAAATACAACAAAAACCTTATTAAATGTCGGGTTTTTAAAATATAATAAGATGTGTTTTTATGTTTACCAATAAGGCATAAATTTTAACATTCTTTACATAATTTTATTACTAAATCAATCATAACAACCTGCTGTTTCAGAATCCATAACTGTTTTATAACTTTCACTAACAATTTTAGAAAAAAAAACACTCTAGTTTTAAACGGGATCGCACGAAACACAAGTGCTTTAGTCAACGATCGGAATCTGACTGGTAAGACAGGTAGCGAGGGTTGTAGAACAATAAAAAAACAATAGGGCGAGGTCGAGAATTTACCTGGCTGCATTGTAAACCGGTTCTTGTTTACCTGCTTTGTGATTTTAAAAAAATACTTTTGGCCAGCTAGATTGGTTCAATACCAATATGTGCGTCGCTGTATGCAGCCAATGACAAGCGTTGGCGCGAAAGCTAAACGCTTGACATTTAGCGGCAGGAGGGAACTGACATTCTCGGACGCAATTTCGCAGCGATCCACAGAGTACATTGGTATATTAATGTACCAGAGTGTTATCTCTGATAGCAAAGTAGGAAATTCAAAAGAGCGCCCTCTATTATCTTATTTAGGAACTCGTTTCTAAGTATGCATATATATAACTACCAGAAATCTATATTTTTAACACATGTACTCTTACGGACACCATTTCGAAAAGGTGTCAGAAGAGTACATATTTTGTCCAAAAGTACACACTTGCGTACCTTGTCACCGGTTCCCGTCAGCCTTTGAGCATGAGACCAGGTTAAACGGGAAGACAGGAGACAGTTCGAGAAATGTTACTAGTTTCCTAGCATAAAATCAATGAATTGATTGTAAAAAAAAATCGTTTAATACAATGGATAAAGTTCTTGTGATTTGACAATATACAATTAATAATAATAATTTTGACGTTGAGGGGTTCTGGTTACAAATCCCAGATTCGCTCAGGGCGGTTTCGTTACTTCCGCTGAGTGAGGTGGCGTGGGTACGTGCTTATGCAGTGTTAAGTTATGAAAAGTTGACAGGGAGAGAGGCGGATTGTAACTACATATAACTGCCTGTTTATGTGAAAAGCGACCTCTTTGGGCCTGGGTCCGCAAGGGCTGGACTACCGGCGCTGCCTGTGTTGCGTCCGGGACTCACGCTCTGGGTACTCGTCTGGCCTTGTGCAGTGGTCGGTCGATTTCCGATCGGTAGCGTGGACCCTGGAAGTTATGACAACTTCGCTAAGCCAGGCCACGACAATGCCCAGGGTAGGGATTATAGGTCCTCCCACTGAACATGTCGCGGCCATATGATTACCACAATTGGCTACCATCGTAGCTGACATTTACATAGCTTCTTTTATCCTCGACTATTAGCATATCTTTGGTGTTGGCGAGCAGGTGTTGAGAAATATCGGTCAAGATACTCGTATGCACACTAATAACTTGAATAACACTCAATAGGCAAAAAGAACAAACTTAGCGTGTGCTCATAAATATTAATTGCAATACAAATATAGCGAAAAGCTTTATCTTTGTTTGCTATGCTTCTCATCAGTTGTTTATAGCTGTAAAGAAATTTTCAATTAGCTGTTGCATAGGAAATACATAAAAACTCACCGAATTGTCGGTTTGTGATAAACCCAGACACACTTTATCAATTTCGTTTCGTTTTCTAATTAAATTTTGACAGGAATACGATGTCTCAGAGTTCCGCTAGTGGGTGAACTCGGCGTCGCCCGGGATCCTATTTATACATTCGTATCTGAAGATTCACAGAGAGACATGAGAAGGAAATTATATTCGTCTATTCGTCACTAGACGTCCCCCTAGCCAACGAGGTAGTTGGGCTAATCGCTCATAGAGGTCGCGACTTACGCTACTATCGATTTTGGTTAGTCATCGATTGGGTGAACTAATTCCTCTGCTACAATACAGATGTCGCTGAGCAAGCGCCTATCATTTATTTCCTATTACTCTTATATTTAGTATTTAATACGGGAAAATTTATTAGTAATTGGGATGTTAACTACTTTGGTAATGTAACCTTTATATTATTTTCTTAGTATTTAAGAAATTTGACTAAAAGTATTGATGGATTTAAGATTAGGTTCTTCAGTTTGAAAAAACAATATAAATAAAAACTATAAACCGAAATCGTTCATCAATACTTTTGGTCAATGATATAGTTCATGTAAGAATAAAACAATAAAATATTTTCTATTTCTTTATTTTTCTTTTTAAATATTTTAAAAAATTATTTTAAGGCAAAACATATAGCCTTTATTTTAAGTAAGTCGTCATCACAATCTCTCTTATCAGTAAATATTTTATTAATTTCTTTACAATAATTATACATAAAAAATATAAATAATAATAATTATAATTATACATAAATAATAATAGTATTATCGAAGAGTTCTTCATTATCGCTATTTTGGGTTACGCAAGACAAAAGTCTTTTAAGACAAGTCTCTATCTTTGAAATGTATTGAGTAATGTTTTCGTTAATTTGTTAATTCGTTGTTTTGTTTTTTAATTCGTACATTAAATGTGTTTGATGTTTTCTATTTCCAAATCTAAGTTTTAAACATTCTTTAAGATTTTCTCAGTTATTACTGACAGTATTAGAGCATACTGACTGTCTATCTGTTAGTTTATTTTGTACATAAGCAAAAAGCACGTCTTTTAGATCGTATCTTGCAAGATCGAATGCTATGTCGCAATTCGTTAACCATGCGCTTAAATTATCACAGTTTCCACCATAAGTGTCAATAAATTTTATTAAGGTCCATTATCCATTTTTAATTGAATACCTGGACCTTCATCTGCCATTTTGATTAAATAATAGAATTTGTATTGTATAAAATATTAATATTTAAAAATTATTACATTAAAGTGATGATATTAGTTGAACAAAAATTAGTAAAGACGTAGAAATTTGTTTGAAAGTGGTGATAACTGCTTAAATTTATCTATAATATAAAAATGAATCGCTAAATGTGTTGGTAAGCGCATAACTTCCGAACGACTGGACCGATTTGGCAAATTCTTTTATTATTGTATTAGTTATTATTATTAGGAGAAGGTTCTTATGAAGAGATAAACCGGGAAAGTTGCAGGGAAAACGGGAAAAATAATACTTTATGATTTCCCGTACTGAACGGGTGAAACGAAGTTCGCCGGGACAGCTAGTTTGAAATAAATTTAAAAGTAACTTAAAGATTTAAAAGGTAACTAACGGAATAAGGATGAGATTTATCACGAGAGATTCTTCTATGGTTGATCAGGCCAGTTGAATTTCTACGGGATGTCCTCAGCTTCTTGTGGAAGTCTTGAGTGAAACGTAATCCAGTTTCTGTTCTCTTATTTTGGTTGACATTTTTTTCTTGCTTACGAGAGTAAGGAATTTCTTGCTGTTGCTGTGTCTGTCTTCAAGATGAAGATATGTAGCAAAAAGTTAGTCTTCTTATACAATATTACACTGACAGTCTTCTCAATTTGTAGGATTGACGTTGTAGTCGTGAGAGGTAACCGTCGAGCGTTAAATTCGTTTCTTCTTAAAGTCTTGGAAGCAGATTTCTGTTTTTTTTTTCAGGTAGAAGAAATCACCAGTACTGACACCAATTTTTTTCCTTGTTATGTTCAAGAAATAAAAGGACTATTATATTTTAATTACGTTTTATTTCCTCTATCCTAAATTAGGTTCGGAGGAAGACGTTATGTACTTTTGTGAAGACTTAGTAGCAACTGGGTCCAAGAGTGAGGCATTCAAGTACGTCTTGACGAGTTAGAAGCTGAATTACGAAGGACTATTGGAGACCCGTTTATATATTCAGTAGTAAACAAAGAGTTCGTAGAACTAACATGTAACGTTCTACGAAATCATTAAGATAAAAATTGTTGGTGAATTTATTATGGCATCTTTTCGTTGTCGGAGTACTTGATTATTTTTAGTATGATCCCTAAATTAATAACTGGAATTCTTAGCGATTCTTCGATTACTAAATTATATAAGGTCGCAGGTTCAAATAACCTGATAAACATAACATATTCGCGATCATTTTAAATACGCAAAATTTAGGTGACCTTAGGTCAAGGGATAAGAGCGGTACATAACAAAGTTTATGGATGTTTTATGGGAAATATTAAATAAAGTATGGTTCGGGGGTGAGGCAAGGAAACTTCTAGAATTTAAGCCCGTCAGAGTCCAAAATATATTGGCCCCAAAATTCAGGCTAGCATTCGCGGTCGAACCTCCGGAATGAAAACTGGGAAGAAGGCAAGAAAAGCAAGAAGAAAGCTCCAGGAGCACCTCCACGACCTCACTACTGTCTTTGTGATCGTGTAACAGCGTATTTTACTATCGAAATTTCTCGCCACGGTGTATTTTCGTCGGTCTTCGGTAAGCTATCTGCCTCAGATAAGAATGTGTCCTAACAATTGTAAAAATATTCGTGACGATCGCCTTGAAAAACTATTCAAATGTTTTTGGGATCTAGGTACCCATTAACGGCGTAACGACTGGGTAGCTGAAAGTGCTATAAAAAAAAGCGAAATATAAGTCAATACTCTGTATTTATTTAAACATTTAAAATATAGTTTTACGCGAGAACACACGCCTTTTTCTCCAAAACGCAAATTGCGAAATGAACCTCACAACAAGTGAACATATGGTCCTTCGAGCCGGATAAAAGGGACCGTCGACCGCGCGATGCAATAGGCCGCATTCCTCAAGGGATTAACGCAACCAAGCTATCGTAGTTTTGCAAGTTTTAACTATTTTTTAAATGAGAAGTTTTCCAACATACAAACTTATCAACCTATTTTCGTCGAAATATTTCAACTTTATAATGTCGACCGAGACCGAGACGAAAGCGTTAAGTATTATAGAAGAAACTGCAAAAATATTAAAGAAATCGCCTAAAGCAAGATTAACGCGTTGTTATGCCGACACTCGGCTCAAATGTGTAGAAGATTATTGGACGGAATATAGAAAAGCATACAATGAATTATTGAGTACCATACCGAAGGAAAAAAAGGGACCAAGTATCGTATTTAGCTAAAGAAGAATTTTATGAATATGGAGAACTGTATATTTTCCCTGAAAGCGGATCTTATGACGGTGATATCATCACAACAGGTCAGTCCATCTTTATCTAATATAACTAGAAAATCACTAACCAAATGTAGTATTACCTCATATACAAATTCCGAACTTCAGCGAACAATATGAAGATTGGTCGTCATTTTGCGATCTTTTTACAACGCTGGTGCATAAAAACGGATCACTCAATAATGTTCAAAAATTACATCATCTGAAAACGAGCATTACTGACGAAGCCGCAACTGTCTTGAAACCGTCTGAAAAATAGATATGGAAATAAGCGGATGACTGTAAATTCTATTATGAAAAAATTTTTCTCTCAAAAGAAGATGACTGCAAATACTTCAAAACTTTAATGGACACTACGTTTGAATGCCTACACCATTTCAAAAATCTTAAGGTTACAACTGGAAATTGAGATCCTCTCATCATATTCGTGATTGAGCAAAAATTAGACCAAGAAACACACAAAGACTGGGAAGAACATGTGAGTAATAACTGTCATGATGTTGAAAGCTTACCGTCCATTAAAATGTGTCACGAATTTTTAGGAAAACGTATTCGCACAATGGAACTTACAGAACCACAAAAAGCAAAAATCAGTTCAACCACTTTTATAAGAGAAAAGTCGTTTCATACCTCAGTTTTCTACAAAACTTGCATCATTAGAAAAGAAAACTACGATTATGTCATTGCAAAGATTTCGGCAAAATGCAACCAATGGAAAGAGGCGAATTTGTAAAAAAGAATAACGTATGCTTCAACTGCTCAACAGTATGGTGGCAAAATTTGTGGATGGAAAACGCATAAATTACACAACCAGAAGATCAGTCCAGGTGTTCTGCAGCTGTTATTTCCTTCAACTCGAAGAAACCTCTTTATGCTCTACATAAAAAAAAATATTAGGTAAAAGCCCTAGAGGCAGTATTACAAAAATGGAAGACAGAAAGGCAAAGCGAAGGATATTCGCAAACGCATTTAAAATACGTAATAAACAACAATTTGAATATGGACCTAAAGTTGCAGCGCCGGATATGCCCGATGACAAATTATACAAAGTGGCATTAGAAGAGTTCATGGTAAATCTAAAAGCATTAGTCAGTGACCGGGAAGGAATCCAAGAGAGAACGACATTGCAGCATGAAAATAGCGAATGGGCGCAGATGTCTTATCTTACTTATAATAACTGCTTCAAATTTTAGCGCAGTCATAAAACGAAAATAAAACTTGGGGCGTTTAGTTAGTAACATTTTGTACATAAAAAAATTATCATCTGTGGCATCTCTTGCACATGGAATACAAAATGAAAAATTCGCTCGACAACAGTAAAGCGGCCAAGAAAATGTAGTGATCTACACCTACACCTGATGGTGTCATTGATGACGACACACTTATCTAAGTTAAATGCCCAGTCGCTGCGTGCAAAAATGGAATAGAAGAAGCTATAAAATAAAACAAAATTCAAATTTTAAGGCATAATAAAAATAATGGGCAAGTCACCATTAATAAAAACAGCAATTGGTACTTCAGGTACGTTCACTACAATGAAATATATACATATAGACAATATGTAACCAACAGTATGTTTCAGTACATTTGTCACTTACTAATGACTAAATTGTAATGGGCATGACATTCCATACATTTTAAAAATATTTTATTTGCTTAAAAAAACAGCTTTCTGCTTACTTTTAATTTGTTACGTTTATTCTGTAATAAAACTGTCGCTTTCCATTTGCAGGACTTAAAAGCCAAGCCTTTGGCAACGTACCACGTCTTTTATAGCTATATGTAACGTGTATGTTTGTTTTCGGTAATTTGCATCATTTCATTTTCATTTTATGAAATAGCTGACAATAAAATCTGTCTATTTTGTCCGCAAATTGGACAGCATTAACCCTAGAATATTAATCATCGCCTGGGAGGCCGCGACTCGTAATATTTTCGTTGTAATTCAAATTTGCGCGGTGATGATGACGCGTGCGCTCGTGCCAACCGCGTGCCCCACGTCGCGGTGGATAGCAGACGCGCGTCCCGCGGGCCCTTACCGTTGGCGATGTATTGACCTCTCGATCGCCTGACAGGCGTTCATTAGTATTAAAGGTAATTTAATTTTGAATACTTGTTTTTTAATTATTGTATTTTATTATGAAATAATAATTAATAATTTTTGCAGGTAAACATGGACGACATTGAAATTGAAAATAATTTGTTGAATGGTGACTCCGAGAGCGAAATAGCAGATAATTTAGAAGTGCAAGACTACGATTTGGATGACAGTGGAGCTGATCCTATATATTTTGTTCCTAACTAGCAAGAAAATGGACTCTTACCCATCACTACGCGTCATACTCGTCACTGAACAACTCGATGTGGGCTCAACTTTACAAGATACATCAATCAGTAGTTGGTCTACCACATCAACTCTTCCGCGTCTTGATTCTCCAGCTGCAGAATCTCTCATCGTTTTTCCTACTACATCATCTGTCAGAGGTAAGAATAACTACATATGGGCAACCGAGAGCTCTGACAGATTGAGATCAAATAAAACTGCCTTAAGAAATGTAGTCCATATTACGCTCGGAGTAAAACTAGAAGGACGAGATGTAATAAAGCCCTTGGAAAGCTTTCAAAAGTTTTTTACACCAACCATGTATGACGAAATTATGTTACGAACAAATGAGGATATTGCACTCAAGGCCTGCAAATACAAACACCAATCTGCGACTATATCACGAACAAGGCTAGAAGAGCTTCACGCCCTTATTGAACTATGTAGTTATATTCAGTGGTGCCATGGGCAATAATGACTTGCCAACCAAAGAACTTTTAGATCCTACACTGTGCGGATCAAAATATATGGCGTCAATGAGTTAGAGCAATTTGAGTTCTTATTGCGTTTGACCGTAACACTCGAGAAGACAGGAGACGAAATGTTAAGTTTGCGCCTATAAGAAATATTTGGGAGATGTTTATACAAAGATGTCGAGATCTTTAAAAGCCAGGCTCTTATGTTACTATAGATGAGCAGTTGTTTGGTTTTAGGGGCACATGGCCTTTCAGGATGTATATCCCTAACAAGCCAGGCAAGTATGGACTGAAGATCATACTAGCTTGTGATGTTAACAGCAAATATATGTCTGACGCTTGTCTATACTTAGGCAAAAATGGTGAAGTCCCTACTGAACCTCTTGGAACCCATTATTTCAAACTATTAACACAAACAATATATGGCAGTTATCGAAAAATTACTGCAGATAACTGGTTTACGTCTGTGCCTTTGGCTGAACAACTTCTTGCTGAACCGTATGAACTGAATTTTCTAGGAACTACTAAAGCGAACAAGAAAGTAATACCAGCTGAGTTCAAACATAGTTCTTGCCTTCGCCCCTTAGCGATGATTTGTATCGCCCCTGGTGCAACACACGTTGCGAAGAAAGACCAAAGATGAGAAGACGTGTCAGAGAAGCCATAGAGAACGTCTCAAGGGCTGAAAATGTACACAATAATGAAAAATATTCAATAACGAAAAGGCAAGAGGAGCATGTGCAGTATTTGTCCAGCGAAGTAAAGGCGCATGAGCATTTATTGTTGTGCGAAATGCAATAAAACTTATTGTCTATAACATGGATCACCAAATTGCATCAACTGTGCCAAAAAATAGAAAGACTGATTTATACTTATGTGCCTTAAAAATGTGAATGTTAAAATAATATTTTTTTTTATAATTTCAAAGAATGATTCACGTACAACGTGATAGTTATTTTTGGTTTATATAATTACTTAATTTTAGTTTGTTTTTATTTATATACCAAATGTCTATATCGCCAAAATAAGTGAGCTATTATTGAGTTTAAGGCTCGATTTAAAAGACTGCTTGTATTATTTTTTAAAATTTTATACCTTGTTTAGGAAAGGCAGAGGTTGACCTTTTAAATTAATAAAAATTGTTAACTTGAAATAAAAAAAAATTTCTTGTTTTTCATAAGGTATTTTTCGTTAGGTAACAAAATTGTATTTTTGCAATTTAGGGTGGAGAGAGCCAGAAGATTAAAGTTATGAATATACAAAGAAATGATTTATTTTGGAAAGGTCAAATGGAACCCAAAATAGTGGACTTTTATAAAAATTATATGTTGCCGGAAATAGGAGTCGCAATATAATATCTAAAGTTAATATTTTTGTGATTCAACATTTACCAGAAAGGCAAAAACTATAAAGTAGGTATTCGTTCTACCCGGTTGCGGGTGGATACCGGATAGTGAGTGCATAATCTTTCAATCTCTATACTAAGGTTATCAGTGTTTCTAAGATCATTTTACTATAACATTTACAGTGTATAGGTCTAGGATCTAGGATCTATTTTAAACCGACTTCAAAAAGAGGAGGAGGATATTGACAATCTTTGTTTATTGACCTAACATAATATGGTCAGAATTTAGGTCACATGTAGACGTCTGCTCTTTCCTCTGACACGTATCATAACAATGATGAGCACTGGCTATGGCTCCAGGAATATTTAAAACGGTGGTATCACTCCAATCGGGCGGCTACATCGCACACTAGACATATTCCTAGTAAAAACATTCACCTAGTAAAATATAATTTTATTGAGTTTTAGGAAGTAGGTACCTACCAAATAAAGCATTACATAACTAGTTCGGCTAAGTTTTAGTCATATACATCTTCTAGCGAACGGTATGAAATATACGTCTACATTAGTGTATATTCTCATACGTACCGAATTGCAAAAACATGTATCCTAAATGAGACAACAATATGTGAACAATATTATTTTACAAAAATGTAAACAATGCGTTTTCATCATAATGTATACTTACAATAATTATTGTGATTTTTTTCTTAAATAAGTATACACAAAAGAGTTGTAGCAGTTTTCACTACTTGAAAAAAGGGTGTTCATTTCAATAACATGCACACATTGTAATTTTCCATTTAATGTAGGGTAAAGTGGGATAGATGCCTTGGGCGGTACAATTTGCACGCGCTCAGCATTTAGTGTATGTTACAGCCTCCCCTCCCGTCCACCGGTAAGTGAAGCGTGGCTTGCTGGAACGGACCTTTTGTCACTTGGGAGGAAACAAACATTTTTCGTGACGAAAAATAAGTGATTTTTGTTTTTAATAAATTTGCAGCGCTTGGAACTTTTCATACGAATGCATTATTCAAAATCAAAATAATGAGATGTAAGTATATTTTTACAAGATTTTCTTGATAGACAAGAAGGCGTCTATTCCATCAGAAAGGGAGTAGTGCGCCTGATTTTTTAGTATAGATACTCAATGGGCATTTATCCTACACTGTAAAAACCAATATAGGACAGATGCCCACAACTTTTCATTCTAACTAATTAATTGTGTAAAACCTGTTTATTAGTTTGTTTCTAAAACCGGATGCAAGAAAGTAAACAATGCGTGAGTAGCAATTTTTTATAATAATTATTCTACCTGTATGAATCCATTATTACTATTAATTTCTCTATTCAGTTTTATTTATTCCGACATGATTTCCAGGCAAACATCCGGCTTTGGATTTTGAAAATGAAAAACGTCACGTCGCACGCATGCAGAAGCTAGAAGCAGCAGGCTTCCCTGTGACTCGAGATATGATACATAAATTCGCGTTGAATTTTGCTGAAAAACTTGCCATCCCTCATAAATTTAATCAAGAAACTCGCAAAGCCGGAGTTCATTCGCCCGGTCTTTTTTAGAACGCAACACAGAACTTAGGTGTTCGACAAGTAGAATCACTCAAGTCACTGAATGAGCAGGTGCTGCATCCAATTGGTACCACATTCGGCTATACACGTCCAACGAGAGCTCGTCCGTGTACTCCGTGACGGGTCCATTTAAAAGCTCAAGAAATTTTTGGGCATTTAAATTACCATCAATAAAAACCGGCCCAATTATGGTATCTCTATGTATGCCAGCCCACACATTAACAGAAAATCGGTACTGGTGCGAAGTCTCCCGAGTTAAACATGGATTGATATCAAACCAGTAACGAAGATTTTGTCGATTCCATAAACCATTTCTTGTAAATGTACTTTCGTCAGTCCACATCACATTCTACAGGAAGTCGGGGTTATCTGAATTTTTTCTTAAAATCCAATCGCAGAAGGCCTCTCTGACAGGCTTATCCCTGGGTAACAACGCCTGCACTTTTCTATACTTGAAAGGTATCAGTTTCTCACGTTTTAAAACTTGATGAATAATTTTATGATTTACACGAAAATGGCGACCTGCCCTACGCAGGCTAGATGTTGGATTGCGTGAAAAATAATTTAAAATTTGTTCATCAAGGTTATGTCTTCGTGGAGGAGCACTATCTGAATGTGGGATTAACGGTTGATTCTCCCGTATTCTCTGGACAGCTTGAACAATAGTGCGGCTATTAGTAGGACACATACGGGTGTTTCCATACCTTTCTCTGTATGTCCGCAATGCTAAAGCTGCGTTTCCGCGAGATTCCCTATAAATTAAAATCATATCGGTGTACTCCGAAGCTGTATAATTGTAATGAGGCATTATAATAATTATTAAACCAAACGAGCGTCTAAATTCACACAATTCACATAAAAATGTTACTAAGTACCTGTTCTAAATATCGTGTCCTTATCACCATAAAACAAAGCGTCCTATTTAACACAGTTAATACCTTTTTACAAACATAAACAATGGCGGCACTTTGCTTTGCGCCGACTGACATTACAAAGGCGGCGAAATTGAAACGCGTGCGCTTAAGAATTAGCAATAACACTTGCAACGTCACAGGATCTCGGTGACACACTGACCCACTGACCTACTTAAATAAATAGGCACAGGATTCGACAAGAAAGTGAAATAAAAACAAAGAACCTAGATTGGTCCCTTTCGCACATACTCAATTTTGGATTGTTAGAAACGTGCGTAATTGAAAGAATACATTTTTTCCGCAGGTTTTCTACTATTCTGCCGTGCTTTATGACTCTTATCGTTACGACATAGAATTTATTATGCAAAAATTTACATCTGCAAATAAAATGTATGAACTAATTTAAGTGCAAATGTTCTTGTCTCTTAAAGAGGCGAGCTGGCAACATGTGATTTATCTTTACCGATGCAGCGGTCCTTAACCTGTCTGTGATAACTTAGTAACAAGTACAGCATGTGGAATTTTCATTTTTAACATTAAAAATGAAAATTCATTTCCTATGACTTAACCACTGGATATATTTGAATGAAAATTTTTATGCGGACTGCAACCGATATTAGGCACACGAAGTTTAATTTAATGTCGTATTGTCATCTCCACTTTGTATAGCTGGCAAACTAATTAGTAATGCATATTTTAGTTGATACTTATATGTGCCAAAGATGATTTTGCCTAATAGAATTATTAATGTAGAAGATGATTAAACTTGCTTTTGTGTTAAATGTTAATTATTTGTTAATTATTATTTGGCAGAGTTTATGTTTAATTTTTTTTTTATACATGTTTATGCTATGTTAAAAAAATATTTTATGAAAGTTAATAATATTAACGCTGAAGTCGCCTGATATCACGTCTGTTAATTACATGTTAATTTAAATTAGTAAGACTGATTAATAAAGTAATGTATGCCTCAGTATTTTCTCATTCATTCCTTATGGCAACTATACTACTAGTGGAAATGTCGTGGTGGCAACTGACCTACTCAGTAGGCATCTATCCTAAAATTTAGTAATTTTCTATTTCATTTGCTACGAACTAAGTAAAGTCACCAGATATATATCATGTAAATTATATTAATCATTAATAGGTACACTAACTTGTCACAAAATTTCAACTTTCTATATTAATTTTCTTTACATTTTAGACTGATTTCAAAAAGTATGGCAATAATATCTTTTCAATATTGTTATGAAAGTGCATGCGAGCTATGCAATTAAAAGTATACACGGGCCGATTTTCAAATAAACGTTCACTCTGAAAAAAAAATATCAATATTATACTTTTCATAAATAATAATTGCCTTGATTAATGGATGTGGAATAAAAGATATTGTAAAATCATAATGTTTAATATACTTTATTAATTATATGACATTTATAATTTACATTTAAGGCCACATACCAAGGCCTCTTTCACTCCATGTACTTGCGCGCGATAAGTATCTACCGGCCGCCGGGCAGTCGACTGCTTATTTCTCAGTGGGTTGCCGACAGCCGCGCGGAGCGTTCGTACGCGAGGAAATTTTTTGTGTTACCGGACTTGTAGCCCGACGTTCGTTGTTTGTTTTGTTACTTACTAATTTAACATGGAAACTAATAATAAAAATAGTGGTACACTATGTGCAGTTGAAGGATGTAAATCCAGCAGGAGAAGAGATAAAAACTCTTTTTTCCATTTACCTGCTGATGAAGAAACGTGAGTACCTACCTACCTTTTTAACCTCCCCAGTCCAAACGTCGCCATAAGGCGACTTACAACGCCATCTAGGAAAGGTAGGTAAAAGCCTTGTATTTTGAAGCAGCGGCAGTACGTTGTAGTAGTTTCTTGCTCCTCGATAGATGCCGCTACCGCTCATTTATAAGTTTTGTCATAAAATTGCACCGCTAATTTTATGCAAGTGATTGAAAATGAGTGCGCGAAAAAAATTCATAATTGGCGATTCCGGCCAAGGTAAGTGCAAACTGTGTACATTATTTTATGTTTCATATTGAAATCAAAGTAGTTATCATATTTCTCAATAGTTAGACTAAGTATTACGCGAAAAAAATCAAACAAACTTGTTCATTCCTGTCACACGCACACATAGAAATGTGTATATCGCCTTTTGGAGACTCTGGGTTTTAACCTGTAAAAAAGTACATTTTTGCCATATAATTTCGTACCTCCTTTTTTCCCCCTAATTTAGATATTTTGGTTATATTTCCATTAGATTTTTATTTATTTGGATCTTAGATAATATACTTTTTCCAGATAAGGAACTGGAGGATGCCCTATACGACGTAATCACTGGAGAGGACTCTGATTTAGACTATGATTTTGGTGATGAGGATATAGCGGATGATGCGGCCTTTGTTCCCGAAATTACTGAATAAGATGACGAGAAAGATGAAGAAGAAAATGAGGAAGAGGATAACAGCCTTTCTACAATGGTTCGCTCACATCAGTCGACATCGAGTCATGTCCCTTCCACACCAAGTACTTCCGAAAGACGTGTATTTTGGAAGTCATCAGATAATTTCGATCCATTGCCACCAGCCCCACGATTCGAATTACCGAACACTGTGGCAATCAATTTGCCTCCTCACGACTATGTGGCAAAGTATTTAACGAGCGACATTTACGAACAAATTGCATTTCATAGTAACCAAACGTACCTTAGTAAGACGGGCACTAAATTGAACACATCTGATAAAGAAATCAGAACATTCTTTGGTGTAACTATCATGATGTCATACCTTCGATTTCCTAGGATCAGGATGTATTGGGATCAGAAGTCCAGAATTCCAGCAATTGCAGACATAATAACTAGAGATCGGTACTTCAAACTGAGGGCCTCATTGAAACTTCTAAATGATTCCGAAGTTCCGGAGGAAATAAAAAGTAACACCAAGTTCTGGAAGGTCCAGCCCTTGATTTCTTGTGTTCGCAATGGGTGTCTTCTGAATTCCCCGTCGGCAGATGTTTGCATTGACGAGCAGATGATACCTTTTTATGGGAAACATCAGGCAAGGCAGATGATAAAAGGAAAACCCAATCCAGTGGGGTTGAAAATTTTTGTCTTAGCCTGTCCTAATGGATTGCCACTTGATTTTTTTCTTTACGAAGGTAAAGGTGACAGCGTAATTGAAGATGATAGATTCCAATCTTTAGATATTGGTGGTAAAGTAATAATGCGCCTGTCCGCCCGATTACCTCCAGGTTGTTCCATTTTTATGGACAGATACTTTACCTCAATCCATTTGCTAGATTTGCTACATTCTGAAGCTGAAGAATGCACTGGGACAGGCACCTTGCAGAAAAATAGAATACCATCTAATTGTAATTTCAAAACAGATGCACAGCTTCGTAAAGAGGGCCGGGGCAACCACTCTCAACAAAATTTATCCACAGGACAAGTAGCCATGGTAAAATGGTTTGACAACAAGCCTGTTCATATGGCGTCATCAGTCCATGGTGCGGAGCCAACAGATGAGTGCCG
>NJDC01010509.1:35032-46797 GCA_002245475.1 Calephelis virginiensis | reverse complement strand
TTAAAACTGCCATTTCACCTTCTGGAAACTGGACGTCTGTAAGATTTGTAACTCTTACTAACGGAAATCCATTATTCCGCAAAGTAACGCCTGATTCAATAAAATAAAAAAGTTTTCATTTCGATTAAATCTCACATATTATGCCTAGTTTCTTTTATAGAAGAGGAGGCAAACGAGCAAGTGGGTCACTTGATGGAAAGTGATCACCTCCGCCCACGGACATCCGCAACACCAGGAGTATCACAGATGCGTTGCCAACCTTTAAGAAATGTTTATGTTTAAGGAATGAGTACGTTCTTTTCTTGAAGGTTCCTAGGTCATACTCGTTTGGGAATACCGCCCTCGGTAACTGATTCCACATAGGTGCTATGCGGGGTAAGAAATTTCTTCAGAATCGCACAGTTGTACATCACCACGCATCAAGATGATGGGCATGATATCTTAAAGTCTGACGCATTGTCCGAAGGTGAAAATCAGCGGCTAGAATTAAACCAAACAACTCCTCAGAGCATTCCCCATGATAGTTGCGGTAGAGAACACCGAGTGACCCAACATCTCTACGCAACGCCAAGGAATCAAGACGATTGGCAATTACCCGGTCATTGACAATTCGAGTTGCTCTATGTTGAATGCGGTCAATTGGAAGGAGCTGGTACTGTGGAGTCCCTGCCCAGATTTGAGAACATTACTCCATATGAGGCCGAAATTGCACTTTGTGTAGTTGTAAGCGATGGGTTGGCTTGAAACACTGTCTCGCTTTACTGAGCACACCAAGTTTTTTGAAGCTATTTTAGCCTTCTCCTCCAGATGACCACCAAAATGAACATCACTCGAAATGTCTACGCCGAGTATACCAATGCAGGCTGTGGCAGTTAAGGAAACGCTCTCAAATCGAGGAGATTCGACAAAGGGAGTCTTTTTAACGGAAAACGGGCAAAGATTGTGTCTTGCTAGGGCTAAATTGCACCAGATACTGCTGGCCCCAAAACAAAATTTCAGACAAAATATTGTCAATTTTAAATACAAATTGGTTTATGTCGGGCAAAGTATAAGGCTTCCCCAGTAGTGTCGTCTGCATAGCAATGAGTGTCACTAATTTGCAACATATCATTAATATGTTGAAGAAACAAAGTAGAAGAAATCAGACAGCCTTGGGGAGCACCAGCATTGACAGGCTTGGATTTCGAGTACACACCGTGGACCGTGGATAATTTCTCAGGAAGACCTTAAGAAGGGAGATTCAATAGTAGCGCCTTGTGCCACACCTGATCAAAGGCTTTTGCTATATCCAAACCGACAGCCAATGCTTTCGACTGCTTGCGCCTATCGATGTGTTAAGTAAACCAAAAGATCACCAGCTGAACGACCACGAAGGAAACCGTTTTGACGATCATTTAACAGCTGGTGCTCCTCTAGGTACCTCAAGAGCTGACAGTTTGTTATGGCTTCCATAACTTTGGAAAACAAGGAAACTATGGGCCGCTAATTGGACGGATCCGAGCGGTTACCTTCTTTAGGGATCAGGTATACTAAAGCGGTCTTCCATGAATTCGGTGCAATGCCTGATGAATAGGAGAGCCGAAAGAAATGCGTTAAATACCGGTGTCAGCTCAGGAGCACACACTTTGAGAACAATCGAAGGGAAACCATCGGGTCTACTCGACTTGTTGACGTCCAATAAAATAAGCATTGAATTCGACAGAAACTTTATTTCTGGCATAGACACTTCACACTGTGGGATGATCGGCAGCGTGTTTCCATGGTCATCTAAAGTCGAGTGGGAAGCAAAAAGGGAGCCTAGAAGTTCGGGTTTCTCTTTCGCATCATGGGCCAGTGAGGCATCACTCCGGTGTAAAGATGGTAAAGATGACTTCGTGAAATTTCCTTGGACAGCCTTGGCGAGAGACCAGAACTCTCTTGTTCCCGAAAGAAAGCGGGCTAATTTCTCGCCAACTCTGCCAATGTGCTCGGACTTTGCCCTGGAAATAGCTCTTTTAAAAGACCTGGAGGCAGAGTTATACTCTTTTTTAATCGAGCTGGTGTTTTCGTCGCAAGACTTCGCTGCCGTGATCCAGGCCAGGTAGCATTTGTGCTTATGGCTGAGTGTCATCTTATAGGGACGACTAAACTAAGGCTGGGGTTTGCAACCAACAGGCACAGAAGAGAACAGAATATAGAGTTTCATACCCTTCAGCACCACATCAGTGACAGCATCAGCAACGATGTCTGGATCAACCAGCGAGAAGCAAATCTGCACACTTAATCCTTTCATGCCCTCCAAATGGAACACGTCCTCACCAGTGCCTCCACTTCTTAAACCGGCTAGTAACCAAGTAGTGGTCCGTGTTAAGAGTTGGGCCTCTGAAAGCTCTCGTGTCCATTAAACACTTCCGGAGGCGAATATCAACCAAAATCAAATCTGTCATACTCATTTTATCATTCCTTCTCCATTATTACTTATGTATGCTTGTTGTTTATGTATGCATATTTGTAAATAACATTTGTAATATGTTTATATGACATATCTACAGATAAAACATATAAGTTTTATGAGTGTCTTCCACTAAATACTCCATAATAAGAGAAAATAAGAGATTAAATAGCACGTGACACTTTTTCAAACATGCAAGAATATAATTCTATAGAGCTTGTGTTGTAAAATATTTGCATGGACATTGTTGTTTTTGTAATTGCATTCTGTTAAAAGTTTCATGTTCTTTCGAATAAAGTATACAAAAGGTAAATAAAACACGTTTGTTTTTAATAAGAAATGTTTTTCTTGGGAAAATTGGGGAAAAACACGGAAAGTTTTTTCACATTTATTTGTTGCAAATGGTTTTGAGGTTAAACATACACATTTTTACGTTATTATGTAGCTTAATTCTCAAGGATTCAAAAAATATTTACATTTATATGTTTTTAATACATAAATCGAAAGATATCATCGTTATTCGCCAATTTTATTTTGCCGCCATTTTTCGCCAAACGTGCTGGCCATCGGGCGGGAAAATCGCTTTTGCTTTTGGACTGTTGACCGGTTAGTGAAAGAGAAGCGCGAAAGGCAAAGTATGAAGGTAGAAAAGAGGTTGGATAACAACTTCGAGATGAACACCAAACTCTTTTGGAGGAAGGTGAAGAAGTCTCGGAGTTGTTCGTCTGCCTCTAGAACGAATGGAATTATATCTAAGAGTGGTGACATTCTTGCTTGCACGCATGACGTGTTAAAAGGCTCGAGTGAATTTTGTGGAGATATATATGAATGTGCCCAAGATGCTGCTGCTGGGTACTGGTACTCAAATGACTCGGAATAAGCGGAGGCATCTGATAGCATTACAATGGAAGAAGTTGAATAGGCGATAGGAATTATGAAATATGGTAAGGCTGCGGGAGTAGATATGGTTACAGATGAGATGATCCAACTTGGTGGACCTGCCGTCCGGGACTCCGTCAAGCAGGGCTGTGTGTTGTCAGCAATCTTGTTTATCTTATATTTGGACAAATGTCTTTAAAGGTTAAGATCATTGAATGTGGGAATGCGTATGAGTGACCAAGTGGTGAACTGCCTGCTTGATGCAGATGATGCTGTACTTTTGGACTCTACACCATCTGAGCTGCAAGCACTGGTCATAGTTATGGAAAGAGATTGTCTAGAAAGAGGCTTTCATTGGAATGCGATGAAAACAAAAATAATGGTGTTTGAAAGAGACGTAGCCAGAACGGATGTAAGAGTTTTGATTGATGATGTAGTGCTGGAACAAGTGAATGAAATTGTATATTTTGGTTGTGCTTTTAGCAAGGATGGAAGGTAACCACGAATGTAGAGAGGAGAGTGAGTGCAGGGAATAGTGTAAATCGAGCGTTAGGTAAACTATTTCAAAGCGAGGTTTTGAGTCAAAAAGCTATACTCGCTTTGCATAATTCTGTGCTTACGTAAGACTGACAAAGCAGATATACAATGCGAATGTGGATGGATGTAGATACCTGGGGAGACGAAGGCTGACAATCCACGATCAGATCAATCGGATATAATCCGAAGATGGCGTCAAGAGTCTCCGAAACCGACGTGTTTGTATGAAAAGGGTAATGAATGTGAAGGAATCTAGACAGGTTTGTCAGGATCGTGAAGTCTGGCACTCGATAGTCCCTGTCTAACCCGTAAGGGACTTGGCGTGAAGATATGTATGTATGTACGTACATTATCTACGTATGTATCATGTTCATGTATACATATATTTATACATCTCAATCCTTTTGTGGTCTAGCGGTCCGGAATCGGGCTTGACTTCGTGAGTTCCCGGGTTCCAACCCGTGTCAGGCAACAAAAATAATTAGAAAATGCATATTTACAATTTTATTTTTTTGTTGCCCGGGATTGGATGTGTCCAATTGGCGATAGGCTTGCCACCTGTCACACTGTGTGACTTAGTGTCTTCGTCTAGTCTTACCCTGGTTGTGCCTCTGCCCACCAATTCGGAGATATGGGCGTGAAGATACTATATTTATTTAGGTGATATTATGTATTGTTTCAAGTTTTTCATAGTCAACAAATCGTGTATCTGCACCTATTCTACGTTTATCGTTGTTTCTGTTATTTCTTTTCACGGGTCAGCTAATAGAATTTTCTGTTGCTGGAGATAAATTTGCCCACTGTACTATATTACCTTTATTTTAATGTTTAATGATATAGTTTTGTGTACAATAAAGATATTGCTATTTAAAAAATGATAAATGAATGAAATAATGAAAACGACAAAAGACGTCAGAGAATGAGGTGCACATTAAAGTAGTACGAATTGTAGGTAATGGTTTTGAGGTAATTCCATAAATTTAAATGAAGATCTAACTTCCAGTTTTCGAGTTAAACAAATTCTTTTTCCGTTGAATATAAAGTAATAATAATGAAATTTGTTTCGATTTTTTGAAGTTCTAATGTGCATATTTTTTTTATTTACAGGCAGTAGATGTTAAAGAAAGTACACCAGTTAATTGTTCAGACACGTTTGTGTATGTGGCAGATCCTGTTGGGTTTGGTATATTGGTTATAGACGTAGCTAACAATGACTCATGGTATATCACACAGCGATATATGTATCCTTATCCCTCTTATGGAAGAATAACTATAGCAGGTACATTATTTCAAAAACCTTTTACGCCCCTTTTATCAAGTGGTCAGCTATTTTCGAAAAGTTTAAAATTTGGCTCACTTTACATTATATACCAAAATTTTACTTTAGGTTCTTAAGCCTAACTTTTAATGCCAAAGCTTTACAGTTTACCTTTCGACCTTTGTATTTGTCTACTTTTTCATGTGATAGATCTGCGAACAAGGACAGGGCTCTCCTAATGATAAGAGGTTTATAGAAACTATAGATGATGTCGGTGTTTCGTTGCCCTAAGGCCCGAATGTTAGGCTTATTGTGCAAGTCTATCTAATTTCAAATTCTACATTACAATTCAATTATGACACGTTTGCAGTAGGCAAAAGTGTTGAATTATGCAGAAAGTCATTCATTTTGACATTGGTAAATTTAATGTTATGTCCAGATTCATTAACATTGATATAATTTTCGGAATAAGAATTTCCGTACCAGAGTTGTGCACTTTTTTGATGGATAGAAAATGTTCAACTAGCATTTGTTCTAGAAGAGGACAAGTGTCCTTATTACAAATTCGTAAGACGAATGAACAACTACAGTATGTTGTCGCCACATTTCAATTTGTGACTTTAGTTTCGCCTACTAGTATATGTTAAAACTAGTTTAGAGATAGCCATAGACACTTAAAAATTTAATTATTTTATATTACCACCTGAATTACTACTTTGATCTTTATATTAATACATAATACCAAAACTTTGGACCCCTTTTTACGGAAATTGCGTGGCCGCAGGGGCATAACATTGGGCACACTATGGTTTATGTGTAGGATAAGTGCAAAACGCTAACATTTTTCAATAATAATGCTTATAAAGTACATTAAATCAATAAATAAAACATTACCCACACTACTATGCATTAGACACACACAAACAAATATATTGATGATAACGATAAAAGATCACAGATGGGGCACTGAAAAGTTTCGAAACAAAGTAATTGGTCTTGAAAAATGAAGATGGCGTTCTTATCAACAAGAAATTAAAATTTATTATGGTAGAATTTCGACCAATGGGCAACCACTAGTATTGATAATTAGAACAGTCTGTGTGAATTATACCCTAACCATTCCAATACAACGTTAATATTAAAGTTTCGCTTTCACCCGCACTCCCATATGCAAGCTGTTGATTTTTTATCTTACTCAAAATTTTTCCGGAATCATCAATTTCAAAGTTTACGTTTTAAGTTTAGTTTCAAAAATTAGTAACACTATTTGCATTAAATATGGTAACTAATTACAGGGACAACATTGGAGACCATGTCTGGCACATTCACAGTGGCCCTGACTCCATACAGAGACGGTCAGGATCGGACTCTTTATTTCCATGCACTCTCTGCTGTATCCGAGAATCGTGTTTCAACGAACATATTAAAGAATAAGTCCATAATAAGTGATGGCTCACGAAAAAGTTCATTGAGTGACTATTCCGATTTAATTAAGGTATTTTTTATGATATTTGAAAGGAAACAAACAGACGCATTTCCTGATGGTAAGAAATTCACGACGCTTAGAGACACCAAAGGTGGTAATGGTGCGTTGCCAACTTAGGCCGAAATATTAGACTTCGAGCAAAAGTAAGTGTACTTGCTACCTTACCCTCCGAACAGGGACACGTCAACGGCAAGCACTGACGTTATTGCGACAGGAATAGGCAAGGCGGTGGTACCGATCCGGGCGAGTTGCTGCGAAACTCTACCACCTAGTAGGATGTCACGGTGTTAGTGACGGTAGGGCTATGCTCGCCTTTTACGAGCTGCCTGCCAGGAAGACATTCTACCAAGGATTCTACTAATGAGGATAATAAGGAGGATTCTATTCTGCTAAAGAGCCCGGAGCAACACGGGGAAGTTATTGAATATGAGTCATTCTGATTCTTAATTACAAGTATATTTTACCGCCTTATTACTATATACTTACGGAGTGAAGTACTCCAAGGTTCAACTTGGTATTATAGTCTTTATTGCAATGTGACCACCAATTAGCACTATAACATCAATTTATTTTTACTGCTACTAGTTTACTGGTAGAGTTTCGCAGCAACTCGCCCGGATCGGTACCACCGCCTTGCCTATTCCTGTCGCAATAACGTCAGTGCTTGCCGTTGACGTGTCCCTGTTCGGAGGGTAAGGTAGCAGGTACACTTACTTTTGCTCGAAGTCTAACATTGGTTATTAATAGGACGGTTAAGGTTTTTTCACCATTACTCAGTTACATGTGATATTTTTTTCAGGTTTTAGCTGGCCGAAGACCAAATCAATCCGCCATTGAGGCTATAGATGCTCAAGGTATTATGTATTACAGTCAAGCATCCCCACCAAGTATTTACTGCTGGAATACAAGAAAACCATTTGGTCAAAGATATTTTTACCCAATCGCAGTCAACGTTACTACGCTCCAATTCGGTAGTGGTGTAAAAATAGTTAACGGCAAACAAGGCCAGGAGTTGTGGGTTTTTACTGATCGGTTCCAAAAGTTTCTTACAGGAACTTTAACTAATGATACTATTAACTTTAGGATCCTTAAAGGCAATATTTCTACTTTAACAAAGAATTCTAGATGTATAATTCGTAAATGTTCTGAAAATTCTAGAAACTAAGTGTTAGATAAAATAATCTCTTTTTCCCTGGGTCATAGTACAACGCATGAGCGGATATACGATTTTTACGAATTATTTTTTTGTTGTGTTAGTAATTGTCAGGAGAAGGTTCATAAAAAAATATAGGTCAGGATATTGTCTGTCAGTTCAGCTGATATTTAAATGATTTACGTAAATGGCATATACCTTTACCTACAAATACAAATACTGTTTTATTTTTCTTTTGATTTTTATTTTATGATATAAGTTTTAAAACTCAACCATTATACTACATGACCATGCTATTATTAAAGTACCATAGTGTAGCTGCACAAACAACACATGTCTATTTATTTACGACTTTTAAATTTCGTTTGAGATTTTTTTGGTCAAGTATAGTTTAGTCAATTTTTTGATAATATGGATAAAATTGTCTGCTGATGAAAATGTTTAACTTTATGCTACACACAACAATACTTAGTTGAATGTGTCGAGAATGAAATAGTTAGGCAAAATATATTTCAGCAGCTCAATTTGAACCGGTGGGATAATGCAAAGCATTTTAGCTGATCCTTATTCCAGGGCAGTTAAGTGTCTATATGAATTAAATTTAAAGTTGCATTAATAATTGTGGGAAAACAAAAATAAGGTACGATGGGATGGACAGACATAAGGATAAAATCGCCAAAAAAAGATATAAAAAAAACAATACTTAGTTAATTGAATGTCTATAAAAATAGAATCTACTTAATTCCGCTTGGTTTAAATCGCTCTACTTGACATGGCTTTTGAATAAAAACATGTTACATAAATTTATTTTTTACCAAAAAAATGATATGTGCTTAATGCAGATGTACAAAATATAAAGAAAAGTTTTAAAGTTTTTGTCCATTTATTTAAATATAGTTAACATTATATCTAGGAAGCTTTTTTTTTATTTAGAAGTTTATTCTAATTTAGAAGAGACATCTCTCTGCCAAGCAGGTCTTAAGAGGCGAGCATTGGTTTCAGTAAATTGTTGCTAACTTTCAACAGCTGTTCGTTCCTGGAGAGAGGGCGTTGGTAAACTTGCAAATTACGCACCTACAAAATCTTTTACAACTAGTAGAGCCATGTGTTTATTCGCTGTCCTAATACCTGTTTGCCCCGTGTCGGTCCGGGTCTGCTGAGCAGAGCCTCTCTACTAGGCAGCTTGTAACATGCGAGTACTGGTTAAAATATGTCATCACTAACAAGACCACTGGTAGTAGAGTGTTATGCAGCAACTTGCCCTGGTAGGGATCCACAGCCATAATTACTCCTACTGCCAAAATGCCATATTCAAGACCATTTTTTGGTTTATTTCCAGTTTCCCCCATATGCTTCACCCCGAACGGAGGAATTTTTGTCGCATCCTCTTCCGAATCCATAAACGGGGGAAACTGTGGACAAAATGGTCCCACTTTCCCCCGGAATATTATTTGATTTATAAATCCATTTTGCGAACCCAGAGTCCAATCCATGTGTTCGTTACCATTACTCAACCATGAGTTGAGATGTATTTCTATTTTTCGCATATTTGCTAGTTTTACTGCCTTTACACTCACACCAGACGCCGTTTTACTGTATTTAATATTTTCAGACTATTTCATCCAACTCGTTAATGATGATTCTTTACTTCAACAGGTTTCTCAAAATGATTGATTCCAAATATTTGTTGCAATGTTTCGCGTAGTGGAGTCTTACATTTTTAGTTAAAGGAGTCTAATAATTTCAGGCGGAATTTACCCTAAAACAAAATTTTAATTCTGTAACAGCACGTCGTTTTTGGGATAGTATTGGGCCTGCCAACTTTGAGCTACGAATTTACGAGAAATAAAGATTTCGAACGCGGAAAAATTGGGATCATACTAATTTTGTTCAAATTACAAAAAATGTGTTTCTTTTGGAAAATCTGAATGAGACGAAATCCTCTGTGGTCTAGTGGTGCAACGTCGGACTAGATTTCTTGACGTCTTGGTTCCAATCCCCGAGTCGATCAGCAAAAAAAGAAAATGTGTATTTTCAACTTTCTAATAATAACATAACGTAGTAATAATAACGTTGCCCGAGATTGGATATTTGCCCGGTTGGCGATAGGCTTGTCACCTATCACATTCGGCTAGTCGTGGGTGCACTAGTCGTTCCTTGCCTATGGCTTCGAAGATACGGGTGTGAATCTATATTTTTTTAAAGATTTACTACAAAAAACAAAGTGTAAATTACACTATTGTATGATTTTATTTGGATTTGACTCTATTAAAATTATTTTAATTTTTGTTCACTAAATTGCTTGTGTGTTCGTACCTTTTTTAAAAGCAGTATATTTAGCGTCCCGGTCATGCCTTAAGTGGAACGTGTAAGGGTTATGTACACTTTTCCATTTTGAGTTGGCCACTGAGATACATAATCAGCCCTCAGGTCTTCAAAAATAGCATTAAGTTTCATGGAAATGCTGGGGTACTCGTTAGTCTATAGAAAGATTCATAACAACACTTTTCGCTGTATTTCGCTGACTGCGCCCATCTGCAAGTATTGCTAGGATTCTGGTTCATTCTTAAGGGGTTACGTAATGCTACGTTGTGATTTTAAAATAATGAAATTGATATAAGATAGAAACACCATATTTACAACATTTTACTGGGATGTTAGGCTTATTGTAGAAGCTAACCTACCTTCCGGATCGAAACACAACTGAATCATTATGGCCGCAGATATATGTAAGGCGGTGGATCCCTATAAGTTGCTAGATCGGGCAAGTTACTACACAGAACTCTGCCACAGGTATTGCTGGTACTGAACTTTATTATAACCAGTGCTTGCTTCTTGGAAGTGACGTCGAAGATAGGTAGATGGTATATACTACTTAACAAAACAGGTCCAACACAAGGAAAACCCTACAAGACACACACACATAACTGACATTTTGCCGCATTATACAGCAAAATGAAGGTGTCAAATTTTACCAATAATTGTGATAGTTGGTGTATATAAGTTCACTTACGAGTAGCGTATTATACAATTCCATAAGGAACTTACAAAGAAAGTCCTTAAGCCGTTGGTTCTTTGGAGATAGATATAGGTAGCTTACAGGCTTCTGGCGTCGAACGGCTTTCTAATCCGGTAGTTACCTATTTCTAACAATCAATCCATAGGACTGCTGGTTCAGTTTTTCCACAGGCACAACACAATGAATTTAAATAATGATGTGATGTGCGGGCTGAGCACTCTGCTCGGCCCAAAAGCTCGGTGAAGTTGCAAAAAATCGCGAGATTAGCAACAATGTATTCATTCAAAAAAAATGCTTCTCTCTTTCTCCCTCACTCCACCCCGCCAATGCATAGTATATACTCATGAATTGTATCGATTCTTCACTAGCCGAAGGAATTTCGTTCCTACCTGGTGTCCCACTACACCAAACTATATTTTATTTGTCAATGATAAGTTATAAGGTTTAGTATCAATAAATGTTTTCTTTTCTTTTTTCTTTTTAGTAATACATTGAAGATGTTTACTAGTAGCTATAAACTTAACTGCAATGACTCCCTTTGAGATGTTATCTGGCCCCGGGGCTTTCCTGTTGTGAACATCCTTCACTACATCTTTTTTTTGTCGTGGTCGGTGGGAGTATCATATTGTAGGTAATTTTGACTAACAGCGGGTACTCTAGTTGTGCCTCACCTTGATAATATGGGCATTTATTTATTTACTTGCTTAGACACACCAACAGCATAACATAATTCAAATTCAAATTCAAAATAGCTTTTATTACGTAGATCCATATACAGATTCTTGTAACGCGTCTATATAATTCTAAAAACTACCACCGGATCGGAACGCGGCCACTCACTGAGAAGATCCGGCGAAAGAAACTCAGCGGGCTTGTCTTTTTTCTTATAAATCTAATTTACAAAAGTTTATTACATTCACAAATAATTTGCAGAGATTGGCATGAGGAGCAATTAATCCCAAGCATTTCTGTCTTCAAAATATTCTGAAATCTTATAATAAC
>NJDC01010509.1:15460-28514 GCA_002245475.1 Calephelis virginiensis | reverse complement strand
TTCCGGTCACAGGATAGCAACGCACCTGTAACATCTATGTTGTCTGTAGGACACGGTTGTCTCTTACCATCAGGAGACAGGTGTGCTTGTTTGCTTACCTATTACCTAAAATAAATCAATAAAATATGTAGCCATAAAATATGTATAGATAGACCCCCTATGTAGGCCCCTTTGCAGAATTGCAGAATTGAAAATCTGCCTTCATGCCAGACAGCTCGTAAAATGCAAGCATAGGCTTACAGTCACTAACACCGTGACATTTGACTGGGGGGTAGCGTTTCTCAGCGACTCGCCCGGATTGGTACTACCGCCTCACCTATTTCTGCCGCCATAACGTCAGTGCTTGCTGTTGACGTGTTCCGGTTGGGAGGATAAAGTAGCCTGTATACTTACTTTTGCTCGATACTTAACATCCTCAGTTTGGCAACGCACCATTACCACATCTAGTGTTTCTGGGCGGCGTGAAGTTCTTAACATCAGGAAATGCGTTTGCTTGTTTGCCGTCCAATACCATAAAAAAAGACAGGCGAATGGATAAGCTCCTTTTGGAGTTGTTTAATGACATAATTTATTTATATTTTTGATCTTCCGCTTCGCATTTCAGATTTTATTGAGTTATAGAAGCTTATTTAATTTATTTTATTTTTCTTTCCGTGTATTTTAATTTAAAACAGCGTTGCTGGGGAAACGGCACACTTTTTAACGAAATGAGAATTAAGTTCATTATTTAAGTGAATAACAGTGGCTGAAAATTAAATAGAAATAGCTTCTACAGAGGAGGCACTTATGCGTTTAATTAATATTATTTTCCTTTGTTTAATTGAAGGACGAAATCGAAATTTCGCTCAAAGCAAGTTTACACAAACCCCGAAATATTCCTAATCTATGTGGTCTATAGTATTTTAGTAATATTAATTTAGGGAGTGATATTTATTTTTATTCTACATCATTTTTTTACGTAGATCTGTACAAAGATTCTTGTGACACGTCTATATAATTCTAAAAACTTCCGGATCGGAACGCGGCCACTCACTGAGACTAACTAAACTAAAGGAAATTATCTATGACAATATAAACAGAAAGATGTCAAATGTTCACAGTGTGATACCAAAACATCTTTGGCATAATATAGTAATTAATTTATTATTTTGGAAGGAAAATATCCTGAGCGATTAAATAACGGCTATTGGCAAACTGTTTAAATAGGGAATGTATTTGATATAATCAAATATGGAACTATTTTTTCTTTATTTATTCTCTATTTGCTTGTGATATGGGTATAAGACAACTATTCTTAAGCATAGAAATACGTAGATACTTAAATAAGTTTTAGTATTTATTAATGACCGCGGTATCCCAAAAGGTAATTTTTAGAACCATTTGCTTTTTGAAGTTATACTTTTTTAGGCCCGTTATAAAAAAAGATGAGAGTAAAATTTTAAGATCCGTAACACAAAAGTTACAATATGAAATTGCAGCGAAGAGCGAAATCTTAAGATGAGCTCGCTTCAATTGTACAAGAGTAATATCATAAAGTTGACTGTTTTAGAGACATGTTTCTACATTCACACGCGTGATTAAAAAATATATACAAATTTATATTTTGTATGTTACAGTTTTTTTTATCATTTTTTCCAGTTGATATAACATCTCACGTAAGTACATAAGTACACGCGCCCTTTTTTAAAATTTTCAACTAAACAGTTTGTTCAATTTCATATAGTTCTTGTTACTACTTTCCTCGTCGTTGGAAAAAAAACTTTACCTTCTAGTTACATTATATCACGTCAACTTATTAGATTTCAAAAGAAAAGAAGCATTTAACTTTTGTTTTAGAGAAAACCTCTTAATTATTTCTATGTATATAAAATTAATTTTTGAATTTTATTATATCTGTAAATTTAAATAACTACAGAAAGTTAGATCTTTAAGAACGTGGATAGTTTACAGTACAAAAGATAAAACCTTATCATATAAATAACTTTTTTAATGAAATGATTGATTTTGAACATAAATAATCATATTATTTAAAGTATTAAAATGTTTGCACTCAACAAAGTCGTAATATGTGACGGTAAAATAAAATTTATTTACATTTTGTGTAACATAAGTATTAACATTAAAATTGTATAAGCCTGTCGATTCGTCTAATTATCACATCGCGCTTTTACGTCTAAGCCACTGACATATTTTGGTGAAATTTCATCTTACTGACATATATTTGAAGATCAAAGGTCAAATATAATTTCTTTTCAAAGCTTAACCCTTAGGGTACGATTTTATGTGTGTGATTTTTGACCGACTTTATCGATGTTTGTTACCGTAGACTTTTGAATGGGCTTTCTAGATGATACACCACGTATTTTCCTGACTATACCAAGGAAGGGTACTGGATATCCTATCACTCTTGGCACTGTAGATGAAGAGGGAAGAATTTCTGCTTATCCGGATTATCCCACCAATGACAATCAAGGTCAAAACTGTGATCGCCTTACATCTGTTTGTAGGATTGCTGTAAGTGGCTTAATATATTTTCTTTAAGTAAATCTTTGAGCAGGAGCAAGAAATAAACTGATCGATAGAGTACACTTTTGTCTAGTCTTTTGATCGGAGTGTATGCTTTTGTGATATTGTAGGAAGTAACAAATTATTTTATGACTGATATCTACATAAGTCTACGATAAGAATAGTTAAAATCTCCATTACCTGCGCATCTTAGCCATGGAAACAAAAGTTTGATCCTTTAACAGATCAATCACAAACACGAAAATAAAACCACCACCTTGTATTTTCCTGTCACGTTAACTCATTTAGTTGTCATCGTCGTGTTTAAGGACTTCATGTATCAGTGAGATATCACTAATGTAAGAATGCACTTGCACTATTTGAATATAATCCGTTATGGAGGACAAATGTATCCAATAGTACGTCAGAAGTTTCTCCGTGTTAGTCCTTAGCTACTTTGAAAAATGGAGGAATACCGCTGTCCTGCAGTGAAGCTGACATAAAGCTAGTGTCGATTGGATTGTCACAAATATCGCGACAATGACTAGGTATTACGGCTTGGTTACGGCTTTTGGTCTAGAGTCGGTCTAAAATATCCCATCTTTGTTTTGAAAACAGCACATTTTGGCATGTATGTTTTTATTTATATAGCTGTTAATTGAAGGTAACTTATCATTAAATTCTGGAAAACATTGTTTTATTTCTTCCTACAAGCTTTTTATAACATTTTTATATTTATGTTGGGGATGTTTCGACATCCATATTAGTGGTCGATTCATAACATTTGCGATAAAAGCTTTCGTGTTAATATTCGCTACAAAAATCGTCTAGTAGTTGTAGTAGTATCTTCACGCCCATATCCCCGAAGAGGTAGGCAGAGGTACAACAAAAATCGTCTAAAATATTTTATTTCACTGAATACGCTATCCACGCACCGCCGTCTGTGCCGCTCTGTTTTGTGGCGTCGCACCTACTCACTTATACGTTTGTTCCCGCCGCTCCGCAAACCACGCTCCGCTGTAGCGATCCGCCCGGACAAAACCGCGCGCGATTTCGCTATGAGCGGTATTTCATGGCGTGCTTCAAACATTTGTATGATCTTGATTTCACCGCTCGCCACGCCGCGCTAGGCTCCCGCTCACAGCGGCAAGGTCGTGAACGTACGCTTAGAGATTTGCGAAACTTAAAATCGTTAAACTCAGATAAATTGCCACCGCCATAACCTCACTTTTCACCTCTGTTGCCAAAGGGATTTTAGCATTAAGGCTAAGTTTCAGTTTGTCAACATACCATAGCATAGCACCTTATAGTTTTTTTACGACGTTTGTTTTTCGACATTAGGAAATTGGTTTATCTACCATCCTAAATACATAGTTACTTTGAAAGGACCAGTCAGTTTTTAATATATGGGGGTACAGGCTTAAATGGTAACGCCTTTAAAATATTATTGCCAAATTATAGTATTTACTTTTATAAATATTCATTTTAAATAGTCCGCGAAAATGCTTCGGGTGTTGTCACGCTATGGCGTACCTAGTATGATTCATGACATCACCGGTCTGAGAATGCAACTGCGGTCGGTGGGAACCAGTTTTATGCTTCGTTTACGTTATAACCATGCATCTTGTGTTTTGTGTTGTATAAAAAAATTTTGATTGAATTTGAATATTGAATTACTTCATCGATCGAAAGTGCTATCGATTCCGAATCATGTCTCAAAAGTTGGCTAGTACTTAAAATGCTACCCGGTATATCTAATGTTTTCTAATTCTTTATTTCAGATCGATAAATGTAACCGGCTGTGGGCTATTGACAATGGAGTAATCGGTGCGAAACAGTATTGCCCCACTCAAGTAATTGCTTATGACTTAAGTACTGATAAATCTATTTACCGATTCAAAGTAGATGATTCAAGTCGGACGCCAATATCATTCTTTTTAACTCCTGTACGTATGTTGATATTTCTAAAATATGACATTACTTATACACTATTTCTTTAAACTTTTCATATTTCCATATTCATTTTCCCGTAACAGTCCGGGCTCTCTGTGTAGAATAGACCATCTACCGTCCTGCCTGGCGGCTTGTAAGAGTAAAGCAAAGGCGAGACGGGTTAATCAACAAAAACACTGGTGTGTGATCTTGTAGAAACCCAACATCTTGATAAGGACCCGCTACCTTACCTGTTTCAGCCGCCATATGGACAATGTTCCAGTCCGGAGACTAAGGTAGCCAGTAGACTTGCATCATTAACTAAATACTGCGGTCACGGGATAGGGACCTACAACATGAATGGCTGTGGTTATCTGTTGTCATCAAGCTGTCATAAGCCGCGTGCTTGTTTGCAATATTTTCATCAAAATAACACCAAATCATGTTAAAACTTTTCACACTCCCAAATCATATTAAATTGGTCTATGATTTTTCAGGCAGTGGATATCATAGAAGATTCGGATTGTTCGAATACATTTATCTATGTAGCAGATAGTCAGGGACCTGGTATATTGGTCATAGATGTAGCCAAAAATGACTCTTGGTTTATAACGCATCGTTTTATGTATCCTTACCCATCATATGGAAGGATCACCGTAGCAGGTTATAATTTTTTCAAACTAGTATTATACTGTTAAACCAAGTTCAGAGAAAAGATATAGAGACGCAACGCAGTGAAATATGACGGGGATCATATTGAGCCTCTTTTAGCTCCTTCATTACTCAAAACTTTTTCAACCTACACATTAACCTCGGTACAATTAACAAAATGTAAGTCTAAGTACAATAAGCATATAAAACTTCATGATTATAGCTCAAATAGTTATTGATTTATTTAATGTCAGAAATCCTCATTTTATGACTAATTTTTGTGACTTACTGACTCATATGGACTTATAGATAAACCTAAACTGTTTGAAAATGTCCCAAAAACTTAGTATTTGACATTAGACTTATTGGTATATATCAAGCAAAAATCCAAAAACCGCTAAGCTGACTTAACCCGTTTAGTACTGCGTAGAGACGTTAGTTCTTTCAGTTCTCAGAGGAGTTGTTCGAATCAGTACTCGCTGCTGAACCCCAGACGGGATTAACGCATCTTAATTATAAACTTCACACCCTCTACCTTTTAGACCTTTTAAGACGTTTTCTGTTTCACACTACACTGTTGAGGAATAAATTATCTACAACAGCGTTTCCGAATCTTTAGGGCTTGAGGACTTTCAAGGAAACATTTTAGCAATTTCTCAAACGACATCAACGCCTAGTATTACAGCTATTTTTGGGCTGCAGAGATCACTTTCCATCAGGCTTCCATCTTAAAGAAGGAAAATGAAGAATATGTTCACATATTCTTCATTTGCCTTCTTTAAGATGACCAGATAAGATGACACCTGACCAGATTCAAAGCTAACAAACTACTTTGTATTGTCATCATAGGTGCAACTTTTGATAACATGAATGGCGTCGCCATTGGATTTGCGCTCAGTCCCTACAAACAAGACCAGGAAAGAACTCTCTATTTTCATTCGATTAATTCTGTGACTGAAAACTATGTTACAACTAGCGTATTGAAAAACAAATCTTTGATTAGTGATGGCTCAAGGAAAAGCTCCTTGAGCGATTATTCGGATTTAATAAAGGTAAGATTTCAAGGTATCTTAACATTAATACGGAAGTTGATGGACGAATCTATTACATACTACTACGCTTCTTCTTTCTTTAGTTTTTAGCATTCGCGTTAGCACTTTTCCATAAGGTAAGTAGAAATTTGCATCAAGTTAACCGATTTACCAAAATCGGGTTTCAATTATTCAAAATTAGTCACAAGTCGTCAATAAAAGTCATGTTGGGTCTTGAGTGAAGCATGGCCTCATTACTCAAGCGCATATAGTAAGATTTGGCGGCAACGGGGAAATACGGGTTTTAGCATATGCGTTTGATTTTTGCCATTAGTAAAGTAGAAGTTTGCATCAAGTGAACCGACTTATCAAAATCGGGTTTCAATTATTCAAAATTAGTCACAAGTCGTCAGTAAAATTTATAATATATATACATTTATATATATTTGTGTGTGTATATGTGTGTATGTTTCATGTATCATTTGTGTTATTACTATATTATATATATATAGTACAAATTTAAATATTGTAAAATAATTTGTTCCCCTTTTTACATTAATTATTTCTGTGCGGGGTGCACTCCAACTAAGCTCTCTTAATGAGGTAGGTTGACTAGTAGAGGATACCATGCTCCATTAAGTCCACCTTTGTACACTATTGTGCATAAATTTTAAATTAATAAATAAATAGATAAATAAAAGTCATGTCGGGACTTGAGCGAAGCAGTGGCCTCATTAAGGATATAATGAGATTTGGCGGCAACAGGGAAATACACGATACGCTATTTTCTTCATGATTATTTCATTTGTGCACTTTCACTGAACAAAATTATACAAAATAAAACAAAAATTGACTAATTTCAGTCCATATAAGGCGCCAAAACCAATTTATTACTTATTAATACTACAGTTAACGCCTAAGGAGAGGTAGTTCGAGTTATGTTACGGTAAAATTGTAAATTGATTATTTCAGGCACTCTATTTTTTCATCGATTAACATTACATCTGTCGTTGATTCACAATATTTTGTTGAAAATGTCGATTTAATTACTGATTATAAGACAATTAAACTAGGTTTTTTTATAGAACAGGAGGCAAACGAGCAAGTGGGTTACCTGATGGAAAATGATCACCTCCGCCCACAATAATAAAATAATAATAATTAAAATTTCTCACCTGGAGGTTCAGATTTTACTAGTTCATTTTATATAGTTTTCATAGAGCATAGATAAAAACAACTTTTTATATCTGATCGCCAAACAATAATTATTTCTAGTAAGTGAATTTTCTGAGAAGCCTGATGCTGACAGGCAATATTTATACTTTCTATAAAGGGAGTATTAAAATAACACCGATAGGTCAGCGCTGACGATTGTTAACGCGCCTTTTTTAAATCACACGATGAGCTATAAGTGCCGACGGGCTTTGTTACTCTAAATTCGGCCTAACGTCACTCCGTTACCATATCCAAAAAAGAACAAACATTCAAAACACTTTGGCTTTACCTCTTACCATCAGACCCATGTACATGTTCGCTGATCTCTCACTAAAAAACTTTCAAGATTATTACCGTCTTTGTGGTCTACCTACCCGGTATTGGACTTGACTTCATAACATTCCGGGATAGATCGCCGCGTCGCGAAGTTGGTTTTGTTTAGGGAGAACAAATATAAATGGTTTTTTTTTTTCAATTTTCTAATAAAAAAGCTAGCCGGGCTTACGATAGGATTATGAGATTTAGTGTGTTCGGCTAGTCGTGAGTGCTCTGACTCTGGTTAGCCTTTGGGGATATGGGCTTAAAGAAACTTAAACAAGTACCTCTTTTTTATGATATATCTTATTTGGGAAGCAGACAAAGAGACGGATTTCCTGGTGATAAGAAATTCACGCCGCCTAAAGACACCAAAAGTGGTTGTGGTGCGTTGCCAACCTCAGGCCGGGATGTTAGGCCTTAAGCAAAATAAAGTTTACCAGCTAGCTTACCCTCCGAACCGGAACACGTCATGATGTTATGGCAGCAGGAATAGGTAATGCAGTGGTACCAACCCGAGCAAGTCAGTTCGAAACTTACAACCTAGTTAGAAGTTACGGTGTTAGTGACGGCAAGGCTATGCTCGCCTTTTACGAGCTGTCTGGCAGGAAGGCAGATGGCCTATTCTGCAAAGGAGTCCACACCAATACGGGAAAAACCTTGCCTTACATCCTTTTAATTACCATTGACTATATTTAATTTAATATTCCAGATATTCCCGGGAAGGAGACCAGTTCAAGCAATATATGAAGTGATTGACGACAATGACGTATTATATTACAGTCAAACATCACCTCCCAGTATCTACTGCTGGAACACTAAGACATCATTCAAACCCAAAAACTTCCATCTAATATCAGTCAATCACACTACCCTTCAATTTGGCATTAGCTTGAAAATAATAAACAGCAAACGTGGTCCAGAATTATGGGTTTTATCCAACAGTTATCAGAAATATGCTACAGGAACTCTAACTAATGACACTGTTAACTTCAGAATTCTAACTGGCAATATTGCTACCTTGACGAAGAATTCTCCGTGTCGTGTTGCAAAAAGTTGCAATGATAAAAGAAATTAATTCTTTGCGGTTATTATCTATATTTTTCAATTTATATGCTTGAATAGTTAATCATGGAATGTGAAGTATTCATTTACAGTTTTATCAATTTAATAAACATGTAGACGAAACAAAGTTTTTATGTAAATATATGAAAACGCTATTTGCCTTCATCGTCGTATCCAATTGGTGCGATGGTGGATTGATTTGGATGGACCAATTTTACAATTTGTTATTTTCTTGTGATAATTATTGTTAGTGAAAATTTTATATGAAGAGAAAAACTGAAAAAATGGGAGGGAAATAGGAAAATCAATAATTGAATTATCCGACGCACATTGTCACTAGCTATTAAAGTCAAGCGGTATTAAGTTTGCCAGGTCAGCTAGTCAACAATGTTTGGACCGTGCTGTCCCCACTCTTACGTAGTAGTGTAATCTATGTGTACCCCACAGATAGCCAAAAAAGTTGTCATTGTATAAGCTTTATTAGTCAAACGAGCAAGTCTGTCACCTGGTGGAAAGTGATTACCGCCACCCTCGGATATCCTTAACACCAGGAGTACATGTGATTTAAAAATCAAAAAGATGCTATAAAAGCACTTATAATAAAGAAAACACTCTCAAAATACAAAAACCATCCACATCCATACAAACCATATCCACAGAGGCCACAGACAGGGCACCCACGATTAGCTAAAGACACTAAGTCCAACAATGTGATAAATGGCAAGCCTGATGCCAACCGGGCATCACACCATTACCAGCCGGGATATTAGGCCTCAAGCAAAAGTAAGTTTACCGGCTACCTTACCCTCCAAACCGGAACACGCCATGACTTTATGGCGGCAGAAAGGTAAGGCGGTGGTACCAATCATATTCAATAATAGTAATAGTTGATCTTTATTTCACGTAAACGTACAGGAGGCACTTATGACACATATATACATAATAAATCATGTATACAATAATAATGTGTGTATACAATAATAAATCTACCACTGTATTAGAAGGCGGCCACACACTAAGAAGATCCGACAAGAAACTCAGCGGGCTTGTCTTTTTTTCTTATTTTAAAACATGTTCAAGCCAAAAAAAAGTCCAAGCCGTCTTATCAACTAAATATTCAACAATTGTATAATAACCCTTTTCATTTATTTTCCTTTAACACATTTCTTAAATGGAAGTTCTTTCATATAATTGGAAAGTTTATTGTAGAACTGTATACATTGGCCCATGAAAGAATGGCTTACTCTGTGGAGACGAGACACGTCATGCCCAGCAAGAGTAATTTTATTCCTTGTATTGTAGTGTATATAACAATTACACACACACACACACAGTGTATATCACAATTTCTTTTAAATGAACTTGAGTTGAAACAAGGAATAAAAATGGACCAAGAATGGAACCCTGGGGGACACCCATCGTAATAGGGTAGGCAGAATGGAGGTAGGTCGCTAGTTTGAGAGATCAGAAGAACTTCCAGATTTAAATACAGGTATAACTTTACAAAGTATCATTAGATCATGAAATACGCCACTTGAAGCACAACAGTTAAATATTACAGCTAATTATAGAGCAATAACATTCATTACTTAAGTAATAATTGTAAGAGAATGTTCCCATAAGTCTAAATTTTTAATTTTTAATTATTTGAATACTTTTATTATATCTGACGCATCAACAAACGAAAATTCAAAACTATTTTTACACGTATTTACATATTGCTTCAGCAATGATTCTGCAGCACTGGGTGATGAACTGAGAGCTTTGGTAATTTCATCTGCAATGCCACTGAATAAGTTTTCAAACTCTGTGGCTACATCTAATTCTTCTTTTATATTCAAATCGTCTATTTTTAAGTGATATTCACTGTCGAAAATTCCGTTTTTCCCGTTTCACAATCAATAATGTTCCAAGTAGCTTTTATTTTATTTGTTGAATTTTTAATAATACTTTTAGATACCTAGATTTTTCAATCTTACAAGCATTTTTAAAAATTCTTGTTACATATTCGTTGAATACAATACTGTGATTGAAAGTTTTTTTATAATACAACTGGTTATATAAGTTGTATTATGAAAGAACTTTCAATCACAGCCTACTTTTATGAATACCCAATGTTGCCCATTCACTAAAAGCTCTGTAATTACTATTTACTGTCATTTTTTTGGCGTAAAAGTCTAATGATGTACAGTTTGTATTAATGTAAATAATGTTTCATGGAAAAGGTTTGGATCATCATGATACGGACACTGTCGATTCTTCTATTAACACTGTCTCAAATATTTTTAAACGATTTGCATAAACAGTAACAAAAATAATATCTTTTCTTTAAGCTTTTTGTATACTTCTTGGCAATTCGACTAGTAGTCCACAGTGATCAGGTGGGTGATTATGTAACTCAGTTTGGTAACTGAGTTACATAATTGAGTTGGAACTCAAAATGGATATCAAAATGGAACTCAAAATACATCTAATCGCTGTCAAATGACGTGTTTTGTAATTGCTATCTCTAGTGACCAACAGAAATACAATAGAGATAGCAAACACAAATGACGTCATTTGATCTACACTTTTACAGTTTGAGTTGACAACTGAGATACATAATCACCCCCCTGATTTATTAATAAGTGTCATATTTGTAAATATGTTGTCCATACAAGTGGCACTTGTGGTTGTTATTTTTGTTGTTGTTCTGCTAAATGAGCTACCAATCCCGGGCAACATTATTTTTAGAAAATTGAAAATATACATTTTCTAGGTATTTTGTTGCCCGAACCGGGAATCGAACCCGGCACCTCAAGAAGTCAAGTCGGACACTGTGACGCTAGACCATAGAGACGACTACACTACAAGACCTACTGACATTAGACATCATGTCTTACTTGAAAACTTTTTACTATTTTTTTATTTAGGCATGTACGCCAAAACCCAATGGACTCCAAAAATATCGGCTACCTTAAAACTATCTAAATATTGGGAATTACCTCAGAAATTGAGGTCATGAGCCTGATAATACTTCAATGCAAGTACGTGAACTGGAAAATACGTACGGCTTTTTACCGACTATTGTAACAAAACATTAGGTAACATAAACAAAATGTTGCTTATCAGAACATTTTGTTAGGTGATGACGGATGATAAATGGTCTTTCCCCGTGTTTTTATGGGCGCCTTTTATGACAGAATAGACCATGTGCCTTCCTGCCAGGTAGCTCGTAAAAGGCGACCAAATGCTTATCGTCACTAACACAGAGTTTCGCAGCGACCCAACCTGTTCCTGCCGTCATAGCGTCAGTGCTTGCCGTTGACGTGTTATGGTTCGGAGAGTAACGTAACCGACAACTTAGCAAATTAACTCCAAGCCTAAAAGCCTAAAATCTGAACGGAATTGACCATCTAAATCTCTGCCAAGCAGCTCGTAAGGTGCGAGCACTAGTTAACCTATAAGTCATTACTTAACAAGACCACCGGTCTGAAAGTGCTATCTGCTACTTGCTCAAGTAGGGATTCACCTCGTTATCTATTCCTGCCGCCATAATAACTCTGTACTCTCAGATCCGGCCCAGAAGGTAGGATAATCGCAAACTTGGCGTAAAATCTCAGCCATAGGACAGCGACACACCTATACCACGTACATATATGTCTCTATAGGCAACAGTTATCCCTTACCATCAGGAGAGCCGTGTGTTTGCTTGCTAACGTCACACATAATAAAAAAATAAAATAAAATGATAGTTTTTACAACCGACCAGTCAGTAAACTGGACAAAAGTTTACATACCAATAATTTAACATTTCAAACAACACACAGAATAATTAATAAAAATATTTTTTTGCATAACATGTCGCTTAGACTTTTTGAAGTGTACATTAATTCGACTAGACCAGAGGTTCCCAAACTTATTTCATATAGCGCCCTATTTGAAAATCAGCATTTCGTAACGCCCACTCCGCGTTTTTCTCGTTAAACCGCAATAATAACCTGGAGTGGAGTTCAATAAAACCAATTTTTTCAGGTTTCCTTAACGCCCCTCCAAAGACTTCCATCATCCACGAGAGGACGTTATCGCCCACTTTTGGAAAGGTTAGACTAGATTAATGACTACTATTTATTTCAATTTCGAAAGGTTTCTCATAGGATAGCTGATTCCTTTTAAATCTCTCTCAACGCCGTGGGTTACAGTTATCTAGATTTTAGTGGGTTTCCTCAAGTGGGTTTCACGAGAGCCTTCAGAGGCCCAACTCTTAACACGGACCACTACTTGGTTATTAGCCGGTTTAGGGGTCTGTTTAAGAAGTGGAGGCACTGGCGAGTACGTATTCCATTTGGAGGGCTTGAAAG
>NJDC01010509.1:2578-15127 GCA_002245475.1 Calephelis virginiensis | reverse complement strand
GGAAAGAATGCCAGATGAAAGACGGACAAAGCAGATATACAATGCGAATGTGGATGGATGTAGGTACCCGGGGAGACCAAGGCTGACATTTCACGATCAGATCAATCGGATATTATCCGAGGGTGGTGTCAAGAGTCTCCGAAACCAGCGTGTTTGTATGAAAAGGGTTATGAATGTGAGGGAAGCAAGACAGGTTTGTCAGGATCGTGAGGTCTGGCACTCGATACTCTCTGCCTACCCCGTAAGGGAATTGGCGTGAAGATATGTAGTGGGTTTCTTCATCTCAACTGTTTTATATCTAAGTTATACGAGTCGTTATATTGCACGAATCCAATTGATTCATCAATCGCAATTATTGATTGCTGATTAATTAATCAAATTATAAGCTTGTATCATTTCTCAATGACACTATAAGTCAAACATAGAAACATATACATGTGTGTCATACATATGAGACCACTTTCAATTAATTTAGCACCCAGGTCCAAAAAATTACACATCTAAGTTCATCAAATAAACGACTATTCTTGTCCTTGACTGAAAATGAGAGTCGTAGACGCTCAGCAGCAACAGGTATAACCCTTTGACCGAACTTGGAAAATGTCAAGGCTCATTAGGTTCATTTCTTTATGAATAAATTACTTATAAATCTCCTAAATAAAAAAAAGAACTCATATCCAAAAACAATAAATAATTAGCATTAAATATTTAATTTTTTGAAATTCAGCTTACATATATTTTTCGTTAAAATTTTGATTTAGATCGACAGCAAATATATTTTTTCGTTTTCCCATTTCATGTTATAGAGTATGTAGAAGTTAGGACAAATTTCATCACTTCGGAAGTGTCTATCTTTAAAAAAAACTGACTGACAAAATATGGTCTTGAAAAACTATCCACTTATACCCGTTTGGACAGGTTATATGAAAAAAACACGATGGTTTCATTAGCAGCAGAAGGTGGTACGATATAATTGTTTGTGGAACAGCAAGGTAATATTTGTATTTAGCTAATGACTGAGTAGTTGCGGTGTTGTTTATCGTTATAACTAGTTTTACGATATATAGTAATCGATATACGAGTATATGGTTGTAAGGTTTGACTAGATCAGAGCCCTTACCATGGGTTATGCTTTATTTATTTATTTAATACTTTATTGCACACAAAAAACAAAAAAATCACAAAATACAAGAGAAGTAAAAGTGCACATAAGGCGAGGTTATCTCTAACTAAAGAAATTTCTTCCAGCTAACCCAAAAAAAGAAGCTGTGGAAATAAAATGGAAAGCATCGTGTACAAAAAACAATTACCTATAGCTATACTTAGAACAAAAAAAATTCAATAATCAAATATGTAAAAATAAAACAGGCATTATCTTTGTAGGATAACATGTCATTGTGTCAACGAAAAGTAATATTGCTTCAATCTTTTGTTAAAAGTAGGTAAAGAATGGCTTCACGGCCGACAGTAAGGAAATTTTACAATTTGATTGGTTGAAAATTCGAAGATTTAGAATAACGATTGGAGTTCGAAGACACACCGAAAACAGAGCTACGGTTGGAACGAAAAGGGGAATCAGTAGAGTGCAGAAAATTAAAACGCTCCCGCAGGAATGAGGGAGCTGGTGGGTTGTACAGAATATTATATAGGAGAGATAGAATTTGCAAATTTCTGCGGAGTCGTATAGAAAGTTATTTGAGTTGAGCTCTAAACATGGAGACATGGTTTTACTTACGAAGATTAATTTTGGAGCTTCTCCAATTTATTTAGAAAAAAATTCTGAAGCGTCAAATTTGTTATACTTCGTAATTGATTTGTATGTTAACTTTGAATAACGTCTCTCGTGGTAACTAAGATAACCAAATTTTCAGAACCAAAGTGTCATGTCCGAGGGTAACATATAACAACTGATGGTAAAGTCTCTGGTGTTACCGCTTTGTGTAGGCAGTTCTTGGTTATTTACCACATGGGCTCTTCTTGCTACAAAGGAACAGAAAACGTCCACAAGTTGTGACTTGTGAGCTCTTGGACTATTTGTATGTGTGTGTGTAAGTAAGTGTAATTATGTTTATTCAACAAAGTGTAAAACGTAATTTTATGACCATGCTGTTTTCGTACAAATCACAGACTGTTTTTCTATGGTTTTTCTACTAATTTGATGTCATCAGTTTGAGTTAGGGTTGCCCACATTTCTTGCAAGAAATAAATCTGGTAGGTATAATTAGTTCAAAACCCATTTTCATTATCGCCTCTATGCTGTAGAGGTCCAGGTGTTGGACGTATTTCTGAGGTCCCGGGTTCGATTCTCGGGTCAGGCAACAAAATGAAAATGTGTTTGTTCCAACTTTCTAATTAAAAAAAATCTTGCTCGGGATTGTATGTGTGCCCGGTTGGCGATAGACTTGTCACCTATCACATTGTAGGACTTAGTGTCTTCTGCTAATAGTGAATGTCCTGGTTGTGCCACTGCCTACCTCTTCAAGGATACGGGCGTGAAGATACTTTTTTTTAAACTCAATTTTGTTTAGAAGAGTAAAAAAAATATTTTTGTAGTTTAAAAAACTATTAATAACATGTATTTATTTTGTTAGTAAACTTCGTACTCAATGGATTATGTATAAAATAAAAATGAATTGCTAAATGTGTTGGTAAGCGCATAAATTCCGAACGAATGAACAGATTTGGATAATTCTTTTTTAGTTGTGTTAGTTATTGCCAGAAGAAGGTTCTTATGAAGAGTAAAACAGGAAAAATTGCAGGGAAAATGATGAAAACAGTACTTTATTTTTCCCTATACAAACTGAACAGGTGGAACTAGGTTTTAGTAAATTTGAAAAACCCCCGACACAACAACTAAATTTTCCTTTAAAAAGTAAAAAAATAGGTTAATCTCCCTATTTTCACTCCCTACAACTTTTAAACGGCTCAACCGATTTTTATCAAACATGTCTAAGAGCACTCGCACATAAGTTACCTTTAATACGAAAAAAAAAAATTGAAATCACTGCATCTGTTCAGGAGCTATGTTGCCACAGAAGATTAGTAACGAATCTATATGGAAAGCATTTATAATTGTGAATATGTGGTCGGGTCATCTAGTTTTATTGTTTGCAACATGTTGAACCCGTGACTATATTTTCAACACAAAAAGTTCCGGCCATTGTCGATTGATTGATGTCCCTTTTAGCCAGTACAATTTTCAAGCTTTTTCAAACACCACCAATATTTTAGTACTTATCAAAAATTTAAAAATGGATTGATTGTGAAATTGTGACAGTGAATTTGTAATGTTTTTGTGGAATAAGAAAAAAGCTTAATGTGAAAATTATTAACTAACTTTTGTTAATAACTTATTAATATTTTGTTACTAACTTTTATTAATTCGTTACATTTTTTAAATATTTTATACATAAGCTATACAGTAGAATACCTACATATGGCCACCACGCTGTGGCTTCCTAAAGGTTTACTGTGGCACCCTGTATATAGAGTTCTTCCAAAATAGGTGTCCAAAATTTTAGACAGTGTTCAGTACAAGTAATAAGATATACATGAAAATAACACGATTAATACGACTTTTGGTTTTTCCCCATAGGACTACATTCAGAATAAAATCATTCATTCGACTGAATATCCCAAAATCAATGATGTTCGATAAAAGTCCCAACAAACGGCCCATTTTTTTATAAGTTATGATGTCACAGACAGACATACACTCACACACATCTAATAAACAATACCTCTATTTTTGTTGTGCTTTAGTTAAACTGCAAAGGTTACGATACATAATACCGTAATTTTAAACTATGTTCCATCAGCCACCACCTAGTTATTTTATCAAGTCCTCGTCATCAGAAAATATGAACAGATCTAGTTAATGTTATTCTAACGAGTCCAAACTCGTTGGATTTAACAATAGGCATTCCAAGTTACATGTCCTTTCTTCGAGCTCCATCAACAGATCAGCTCAGCATTCCTATGTGTTTAAGCTGTGAGGTCTCGCATATGTTCAAAAGTGAAATAAATACCTATAGTGCATCTAATATCCATTTCAATGCTTACAAATGAGCAGATGACCTTGAACGTCTGGACAGATCTCCATAAACTATAGCTAAGAACCATCTCTATCACATCAGCTTTTAAATAAAAAAAGGCATCAAAATCCACCCATCCGCTAAAGAATTACGATGCCACTTATGTACATACACACGCACCCACACACGCACCCACGCACGCACGTACGCACGCACGCTCGCACGCTCACTCTCACACACACACACATACACGCACGTTTTGTGTCGGGGTTTAAAAATAGTAAATAAAAAAGACTAAAAATCGTTACTATGTTGCAAACAATTTTTTTTATTGCATACGTTATACATAATTCGACCCGGACCTTCAAAGACTTTTTTCAGTGATTTAAAGGTAGAGGTTCATATAAAAATTATTTCAATCACTTCAATTTTCATGTAGATATCTTTTGTTAAATGTACTGAACACGGTATGAAAGTTTAAACACCTGTTTTGGAAGGACCATATATTCAGTAAATTTCAGTAAATAAAAGTATAGCTTCAAGTACGACTGCGATAATATTTGATGACACATGAATAGATTAACCAAACCACAACATTATTTACGTTTATTACTTTCAGGTTTCAACATTCATTTCTTCTTCGTTGATTTTATTTTAGCTAGATGTATTAAGGTCTTTGCACACACCATTGTCCTTAAATCTTTTTTAAATATGCTATTTTCTTTCTAAGACTTTGACCTGTCCCATCATTTCGAACAATGGTATCCCTTCCTTCCTCATTTTCAACTGTGTGTGTTTTCGAATTGAAGTCCAAGTTTAGTTTACGTTCTCATAATCATCTATGACTTTGAAATTAGTTTTTTTGCATCAAATATTGTTGAAATACTGTTGGTCTTAAATGCTAAGTATTAGTGTCCGATATTTGACCTTCACAGGCATGCAAATTTTATTTTATTTTATGTCAAATTTGATTCTATTACATAATATGTTAATTTAATGAATTTCTTAAACTTAGAATTTAATTCCATCTTTAAGTAAGCTAATATTAAAATTAAGTAAAATATTATGAAATATATAAATTTTATTCATTTATAACACACTCAATTTTATTTCGTCACTAATATTTGAAAAAAATGGCAATTATATAAAACAATAAAAATTTGTAATTTATTTAATGAAAGTTCTTTGTGGTTTCGTACAAATATATCAGACCCTAACATGTAAAGAGACGTGAGTGTAACATTATTCATCTTTTTAAACATCCGCTTGCAAGATTCCAATAGATCAGCGTTACCTATAGCTTTTTCGCATCTTTTTTTGTTTTTATAAAGTTTCCCCATAAAACCATTCCATATCTTAAAAATGGAGTCAATACTTAAGTGATTCCAGTTTTTGAATTTTTCGAATTCTTTTAAGTAAATAAATTTATTTGTACTTTTAGTAACCGATGCGCAGTGTCATTTCCACTTCAATTTCTGTCTAGATAAGAATTTTATTCTCTCAACCTTATCAATATTCGTATTTTATTTTCGTTTTATGGCATTTATTTTTATAATTAGCAAACTGAAGCAATTTAGTTTCGGATAGGTTAGCAGTCAAATTATTTGTGTTTAACCATGATGTCACAGAGTGTATTGTTACCACAGCTTGCTTATGAGCTTCTCGGTTATTTGATTTATCCGGTACTAGAATAGAAATATCATCCGCAAACAAAATACTTTTTTGTTCGGTTGCCTTTGGCATGTTGATAATTGATAACAGAAAGAGAAGTGGGCCAAGGACACTACCTGCTAAGCATACTGATGCGGGTCGGGCCGCATCGCATCGGCGCGGATTTTCTTACTCAGTACCAAAGTAGAGCAACGAAATAGAGAGGCCACTCGACATTAAAATCGTCAAGTATGGAAAGTTGCGCCCTCTAGTAGTTGTCATACGATCTCCAAGTATGGAAAGTGGCGCCTCTAGTAGTTGTACAAAACTTTAGCATTAAAATACTTGCTCTTATCTTAACAGTAATATCAGGATCTTTGGTCACTGTGTGCCGCATCGGAGTATGGGCGCGGGGTGCCTCGCGGAAATCCGTCGCGCAATAATCCGCCTCGATGCGGCCCGGCCCAGTGGAAGTTACTCCATACAAAATGTATGCAAGCGATCTAGGCGGATTATTGCGCTGCGATGCGGCCCGTCCCGGCCCGTCCAACTGGGCGCTATCCATAAAACCTACTACAAGTTTGTATAGGAAAAACAAAAGTATTTTTCCGAGATACACTACAACTTTTCCGGTATTTCTTTTCATAAGAACTGTCTCCTGACCAACATATAAAAAGAATAACTAAAGTTCGTCCATCCGTTCAGGCATGACGCGATGACCACGCAAAATAGAGATTCATTTTTAACCGAGTTCGAAAAAATGAGAAGGTTCTCAATTTGGCCGGTGTATTTTTCATGTATGTACACCGATTTCTCCGAGGTTTCTGAACCGATTTACGTAATTCTTTTTTTATTTGATCCGGAATAGTTTCGAATTGGTCCCATAAAAATTCGATTCAGGTAAGCCCATTAGTTTTTATGTTACGAGCAATTTTTATCTACTTTCACCCGATCCCGATGTTTATTTCTATTAAATTAAATCATATTATCAGCAATAAACTAAAAACTATTTAATAAAAGTAACTGTTTTAATAAAAACCGACCTTAAAACTAAAAAGTTAAAAATAATAAATATTTAAAAATTAAATATGTACTACCTATTACTTACCTATATGTGCTATTTGCTAATAGTTTTGAAGTCGGTGCCAAGCCTTAAAGTAATAATTATATTATACAAGCGACCCGCCCCGGCTTCGCACGGTTATCCCTTTATATATTAAAAAAACGCATCAAAATCCGTTGCGTAGTTTTAAAGATTTAAGCATACAAAGGGACATAAGGACAGAGAAAGCGCCTTTGTTTTATACTACGTAGTAAAGTAAGTATTAAATTGGCTTGGCACCGACTTCAAACCTATTAGTAAATAATTAATATTGGATTTTTATTAGTCTTTACTTTTCAGTGTTAAAGTTGTTTTTTAGTAACGCAGTTATTTTTATTATATGTGTAAAAGATATATGAGTCGAACATAATATAACCTCCTTCTTTTATTATGATGTCCTTCAAAAAAATGCGTGCGTTTCGAGACGCCAAATAAATCTGATAACCTCAACTAATCCAAACAGACTGGCGCCGTAACGCGTAACGTAACACAGCGGCTTTCCCTTTAAGAAGTTATCGCTTCACCAAACTTTTATTTAAATCCTCCTCCTTTTTTGTAAAATTAAAACGTAAAACAAATTTGAAGGCCACAATTAAGATCTTAATCTCGAGCATAATTACATTTTACATAAATACATTTTTAGTAACCATGTTCTAGTATTTAACTCGTATATTACAAAAATTAGGTAAGTAAGGTTAATTTAATGTCTTGATTTTAACTGAGATAAGTATATTGTTTGAAAAATAAATGTATGTACAGTAAACTAACGTAATATCTGACCTCCTTAGAGTACTTTGAAAATTGTTAGGGGTTGTTTGCTTACTGTACATTAAAGACACGAAACTGTCATATTTGCATAAACAGACAAAAAGTGTCAAAATTCTGTATTTAAAAAATATCTGAAGAGGTGGGCTAAGGCACAACTAGGGATGAAACGATACGAGTAAATCCAAGTAGGTACTCGATACTTTTTCCGATAGCAAGTAAGTACATTTTAGTATCGATACTTTGAAATGAAGTATCGAGTAGGTATCGGTTAAAAGTACTCATATCTGTAAATTTTATGGTTAACGGAAATGAAAATAATGGATGTTTAATCTTTTAACATTGATAAAAAAACATTTATCGTAAATTGAAGTTTGTGAACGCATCCTGGGCTTAGTTTTGTGTTATTAGTAGACTTGGCAGTTGACAAGCTTGTTTGTCTATGCCCGAGAAAAGTTGAACAGGAAAGACATTTACAAATTGATTTTCTTGAGCGGTAACACAATAACGTTTTTTTTTTCATACATTATTTTAAAGGTGACGTGTTGTACCAGTGCTTACCCGCAACACTCATGGTCGGGAGTAACTCAAAATGTTGTTAAATAATCTAACACTCTAGTACTTTTATAAGTACAAATATTTGTTACGGTTTTCACTCAACATTTTCCAAAAACGAACGATACTAGTAATTATCGATACTCTATGATCCATACTGAGTAAGTATCGATACTTGTCGACCGATACCAGTACCGATTATAAGTATCGATACCTCAGTGGTATCGTTTCATCCCTATTCACAACGGCTACCCATGATTGGTCGAACGCGCTAAGTCCCATAACGCGATAGTTGGCAATCTGTTGCCAAAAAGGCACTTATCCAATCTAGGGCAACATTTTTTTAATTAGAAAATTGTGAAACAAGAGTTACCCGATCCGGGAGTCGAACACCAGACCGTCTGCAGTCAACGCCAACATCAGACCACTAGACTTTACCCCCTGTATTACCAGCTTTGGTGTTTTTAGGCGGCGTGAGGTTCTTACCATCATGAAATCCGTCTAATTGTTTGTTTTCCAATATCATAGAAAAGACATCCGCGACTTCAATTTTGTATATATTAAAATAAATAGATTTATTTATACATTATATACTTTACTAGCGACCCGCCCCGGCTTCGCACGGGTATAAAATATACAGATAAACCTTCATCTTCAATGACTTTTTCTACTAAAAAAGACCGCATCAAAATTCGTTGCGTAGTTTTAAAAGATTTAAGCATACACAGGGACATAGGGGCAGTGCAAGCGACTTTCTTTTATACTATGTAGTGATTTACGAGCAATATTGGGCTTTAAATAATAATAGAATGAAATAAAACCTTACAACCTTTTAAACATGTATTTACTTCACAACATAATGAAACTAGTTTCAAATTCTTCGAATGTTACAAGAGCAAAATCATAATCGCAAGTTGCTGTGAACTTAATGATTCAAAAGGTAAGCAAGTGATGATGACCACAGTAAGTACATAGAGACAATGAAACTGATTTTTTAAAGCCATTTGTGACGGCCTCGTTGGTCGAGTGGCTTGCGTACACGCCCAGCTACACTTTCCAACTGTGAGGCTCTGGTTCGATTTCCGGAGGGGGCAGGTATTTGTGTAATGAACAATTTAGATGTCTGCATTTCCGGGTCTGGGCATTTATTAAATTTATTCTGGTATATATTTAAATATTTCCATGGATAAGAATCGTTGACTAACACTCACAAGCAAATACATACCATTTAAATTATGCGCTTCGGCTATATTCGTTAAGCTTCGGAAAATCCGAATATATTTATAGATATCTATATAGAGTTGTTATTACATATTTAATCATTTCGCTTAAATTTAAATTAGGTTTGCCAATTTAAAAATAAAAGTATGCTGTTTCTTGTCATCAGCTGATACCAAAATGAAAACCCCAGATTAAAGAAAATCGAATTAAGATAACTTGTAATAGGTTGTACTAACTAAAAAGTTTCTAACACCAGTAACTAGAACATTTTTTTTAATAAAACACAATTCAATTATTGTTACAAATTCATCAGAATTTGATATGACTCCTATACCCGACATATCAGACTCAGAATCATTACTGTCGCTGCTGGATCCAATTTTAAAATGAATCTATTCGAATGGTTCTCAAACACAGGCTCAAATTTCCGGTTCTCATCTTCACACTTGATACCATGATCACATACTTTCTTCCGTTCGTCGGGCCATATCAAGTTCACTTTTTGTAATATAAGTTCTTTTACCGAGGTCACATTCATGGCAACATTTTTTTTCGCTACGTGCCCCTTTATTTGGGACCAAATATTCTCGATGGGGCTAAAATCAGGATGATATTATGATAACTGTAAAACTGAATGTCCATGCTCTTGTAAAAAAATGTCAATGTTAAATACAGATAAACTTTCTTTATGAGTCAATGTAGTTTTATATAACTCAGGCTTTGTTAATGTAGGGACAAAAGGAATATGGTTTCTCTCCAACCAAGCTATCATATCAGGTCGCCGTGTATTAGAATTAGGTTACTTAACCAATAACTGGTTATGGTGTGGTGTATTGTCGATTATTAGAACACTGTTTGGAAGTAAATTGAGGATCAGTTGATTTCGGAGCCATGTTTGATATGCGTTAGCGTTTATTGCGTAATGATAATCTTCATCAGAATCCAAACATTTACTTAGTAGTAATGCACCAGGTACAAAACATTTCTCATTATTTGTATGTATGATAATAATGCGTTCACCTTTGGAAATTGGTTGTTTAACCCCATTTTTATTTTTATCAACCTAATACTTGCCTTTTGTGTGATAAGTATGAACATATGACTCATCCAAGTATACAATATTTTTTCCGGCAGCTATTAAAGCCTGTATTTTCTTAATATATTAAATTCCGTTTAGGTGTACAGCAAGGAGACTTCTGCTATTTTCTGTTTTCGTAAATTTTAGCTCCATATCTTCAAGACATTTTCTTAATGTATCTTCCACATCCTTGGAAACCAATTACGTCCATTAGTTTAATTTTTAAAGACTTTACAACAAGAACTTCCTTAAATCTTAAATGAAAGTCTGTCCATGTTTCTGTACAGTTTTAACCTGAAATTCTTCTTTGACATTCCTTTATTAGGTGTGTTAAATGCAGAACTACCATTATTTTCTTTTTCCCTTGTTAAATTTTGCAGAAATCGTCTGGATGTACCAGTCGCTTAGACCACGCGGTCTTGAACATTATTAAAATTTAAATTTTCAGACTTTTCAAAAACATTAGCTTGTGTTAAAAAGTATAGGTACACGTGTATATCATTTCACGCCAGTGACCGCTTATAGGTTTCCCTTTTTTTAAATTTGTATCCATTTCACAATACCTTGAAAATTATGTAAGAATAATTAATTAAGTACCTACATTCAAATAAGGTAATTTGGCGTATTACAGCTCTATACAATTCTTAATACTGAAATATTGCGTGGTGTCACTTTTATCACAGTCGAGGTACTAACGAGTTTTGGCGGCAAAACGACTATCACACATTGTTTTTTTGATCAGTTAAATTAGTAAACACGAAATTTACCGAGGCGCATACTTTAAATAATAGGTATCTATATATTAATACGTGATGCAAAGACTTTGGACCCCTTTTTACGAAAATTGCGCGAACAGGGGAGCATAAAATTTGGCACACTTATAGTTTATATGTAGAAAAAGTGCAGAACGCTAACATTTTTCAATAATAATGCTTATAAAGTACATTAAATCAATAAATAAAACATTACCTACAATACCATGCATTTAACACACACAAACAAATATATTGATGATAACGATAAAAGATCACAGATGGCGCACAAACTATTCAGGAAACAAAGTAGTTGGTCTTCAGAAAGAAAGATGGCGTTCTTATCAACAAGATATTAAAATGTATTATGGTCGAATTTCGAAAAACGGGCGACCACTAGTATGTGTAATTTGCTTACTTTGGGGTCAGATTCAATTTGTGTAACTTGTGCTAGGATATTTGTTTATTTATTTATTTACTATTTGTTTAAGTGACAAGACAGTGAAGAAGTCCATTGATCTCCTTATGATAGGAGATAACTGTAGCCTATTACACCATAGAATGTATGTGCATTTCTATCCTGTGGCCGGGATGTAGGCGTATTACAAATCTACCAGTATTAGAGCATTTGTTGGCTTAAGACGAAAGGGTACACCTGTACCCTTTGTATCCTGTCTGTGGCGAAATATTTTCTTCCTTTTTTTCTTTCTAACATAAAATGTAGTAACCAAGTTATGTTTTACTTAGGTCAAAGAATAAAAACTGTTTAGAGAATACCTATTAAGGTTCAAATGTGTAAACCTAACAGTAGTCTATGACATACGGTCGGACAATTAGACATGTCAAATATTAAGAGATTTGATATTTTCCATCGTCAGTAAAACTTTCAAGTATTCATATTTTTAAATGAAGAAATACTCTTTTACGCATCACTTGTAATTTATTATTTTGTAAATAGCCAACCAGTTTCACTTACAACAGCATCTTCAGGGCTAAGACTTAAACTTGAACTTAAGTTTAAGGTTCCTCATCGATCAGGTCGTCAACATAATGGAAGAATTATTAAAACTAGCAAAACTAAAAAAAACTTCTAGTTGAATCAAGATAAAATTAGTATGGGACTACCACGGATCTACATTTAAAACACGATTTATTTTATCGGCTAGATATTGGCTGATAATCGCGTAAGAAACATACAAAAAACTATAGTCGAATTGAGAACCTTCTTTTTTAAAGTCGGTTAGAATGCCTCAATTCAAAATTTTCCTAAAAATGTTCCAAAATTTGAGCCTTTTCAAATTTACGCAAATCTAAGTCAAATTAAAATATTAATAAAACTATTTAGATTTTAAAAGATGCTGTTATTTATTCAAACGTATTGTTTGCTAAAAT
>NJDC01010508.1:0-22310 GCA_002245475.1 Calephelis virginiensis | reverse complement strand
TGTAATATCCGCATAATGTGTTTGTGTAGTCGTGGGTGCCCTGGTTGTATCTTTGTATAAACACTTAGGAATAGGGGCGTAAATATACTGTTTATTATTTATCATTAATTAAAAGTCATTTTTCTTGTTTCAACAAGAAAAATAAACTACAGTTTTACCCGCATAACTTAATTGAGCCAACGTAAACCAAAAATATAAGCCATTATTAAAAATGCGAAAGTGTGTTTGCATGTCCATCTTTTACATCGAAAGCGAGCAATGTTATGAAGACCATAACATTTTGACATTTCAGTGTGAAAGGATAGAGCGATAATTTCAGTACATGGAGATCATGTCTGGAAAATAACGTTCCTTCTTACCCCGATTTCTAAGCAGGTACCCGATGTAGACATCTAATAAGCAGGTAGCCGCGAACAACATCTAGTCGTCATGATAAAGCAGTCCCTTCATGCCCCAAGCTATCATCAATCTCTGTATCAATCCAGCAGTTAAGACATGATTATCACATATCGGTTTATCCTATTTTCATCATCTTGAAACTGATTAAATCCAAATTCAGACGTAGACATTCGTACCTACTGCATTTGACCACATCATTAGCCGAGGGATTAGAGTACACGCCCTACTCCGACGTCCAACTGCGAGGTTTGGGTTCGATTCCCGACGGGACCGACATTTGTGTGTTGAACACCGATGTCTATATTTCTGGCGTTGGTTATTAATTATAATATTTGTTATGGTATTTTATATTTTTTTTGAATATCATTGACTAACAACCATAACAAAAGCACACAATTTGTTTACTTTGTGGTTAGATCTATTTATGTAATGTGACCAGTAGGGTTACTCGATATCATGCGAATTGGAAATTGGAATCGTATATGTCACTTTAGGTACTTTCAAACACAGTATAAGGGGATTATTAACATTTAGTTACAAATAAATTCAACGAATAGGATAAAATAATTTACTATTTACTATTAACTAAATGTCAATAATTCGCCAGAATTGTGTTCAGGAGTACCTAAAATGACATATTCGATTCCAATTTCCAATAATGCATGAATCAAGCGTCGAGAGAAACCCTACAGATCTATTTATAAATATTCCTAAAGATGTAAGCTGAGGTACAACCAGGGCACCCACGACTTGCCAAAGTTACGAAGTCCCACAACGTGATAGGTGGCAAATCTATCGCCGATGGGCACTTGTCAAAGGACAGTCATATGTTATATTATATTAACTCTTTATTGTACACAACTGATATTAGATACAAAAAATACCTAAAAGTAAAAAGAAACACAAAGTACAAAAGGTGAGCTTATCTCTAATAAAAGAAATTTCCTCCAGCCAACCCGTAAAAGGAAAGTACTAAATGAAATAAGTAGACTTGGTGTACAGATAAATAAACTACAAAATATATTACTAAATATGTTGTTTTTATTAGAAAAAAAATTTCATTGACTGACCCAGGATTCTTACCTTGTCTATACTAATATAATAAAGAGGTAATGTTTGATTTTTTGTTTGTTTGAAACGAATAGGCTCCGAAACTACTGAAACGATTTCAAAAAATATTTCACCTTCAGAATGCTACATTAGTCTTGAGTGACATAGGCGTTGTTTCATAAAAATCAGTACAGTAGAAGCCAAGTTACGCAACTGCGTGAAACTGCTAGTAAGTAATAAAGTAAGTACAACAATACACACCACTAGACCACAGATGCATACAGAGACAATTTATATAAATTTTACATTAAGCCGTAATGATACTGGATATTTTTGTGTTGATATTTTCTATTATAATTACCTGCAATACACACAACTTTCTAAACTCGAAACTAGATATGCAGATTTAAATACATAAGAAATATAAAACAAAACTTTTCTATGTTGCAACGTAAGCGGACAAACAATAATTTTAAATGAAGTATTATAAAAGTTTCAAGGTAAAGTTTTAAAGAAAATGTTATGAAAACATTTATGCAGTTAATTTAAGTGGAAAATATAAATATTTCCCTTTCTGCTGCTTGGATGTATTTGGTATGATTTTTCCATTTATATGAATATCTGAATCATATCGTGTTTGTTCCATTTCCTTTAGAGGCTTCCACTGAGTCGAGGTCAGAAATGTTTGCGGACTTGTTAATCAACTCGGCCGGAAAGGATACAAACAAAATTTCTCCAATCAGAACTCCTCTATAAACAAGGAGAAAGGTATGATTTCGGATGAGTTCATCAGCCGCAGTACTGTTGGGCGAATTGACATTACTTATATCTCCTGACTTGGGATTGAAATGGACTGCTTACACGGAACTTTTTCGATGGCTCTTGAATATTGTTAATTTATACCTATACTAGCTGCCCGCCCTCGCTTCGCTTCGGTTATTCAAGAATAAAAATCCTACTAATATTATAAATGCGAAAGTTTGTGAGTATGTAAGAGTATGGATGTCAGTATGGATGGATGCAGTAAGCGCGTATGTCTTTTACTACTACTACTCTACTACTCTTACTCGGCTACTCTTCAACGACATTTAATTTCGCGCATGGAGATTTTAACTTTTTGATAACTCATTTTTCTGATAGTGTAAAAGGCAATTTTGATCCAAATTACACGCATAACGTATCTAACAGATTTATTTGATTAAGGGTTAATACTGTATTGTTAAAAATTTGTTCTAAAGTAACCCTTCATTTTACTGTTTTAAGTAAACGCAAAAAACGGTTATCGTGGGTTATTCTTTAAAGATAGACATATTCCACTGCTTACTTTTTTTAAGATCTATTGAAAAGGAAAAATCCCACCATACATTGTTTTGTTAAAACGCAAAAGGTTTTGGCAGCGTTTTCGAGGAAAGCTCCCGATCGGCTTATTTTTGCCGACATATTGAACTAATATTATTGTAATATCGTTGGTTTGTACAAAACATAAACTTACTATACACTAAAACCTTCCTCAAGAATTGATGTATCTATTGTTGAAAACCGAATGAAAATCCGTTCAGTACTTTTCGGGTAAATCGCGAACAGACAGACAGACAGACGCGGCGGGGGACTTTGTTTTATATGTATTGATATAATTAATAATAAATTTATCATATAATCATCATACGCAAAAGTCAAAATATTTAATTAGTACTATAATCTAATATTAAAATTAACTTTAATACCGACTAAATTACGAACGTAAATACAATTTAGATAAAAAATGTCGCGCTGAAAAGCACGTTTTTATTAAGTTTGTTATTTTCCTCGCTAAGGAGCTTCGATAAATGCGTGCGATCGCTGCAAATTACAAAGTCCCATGAAAAAGGCGCGTGCTTCGTCGCGCTATTTATAGACATAGGCACGCTCCGCGGCCAGCCGGTACCGCTGCAACCGCGATGTCCCTATATTTTAAACCTGTAATATCTCCGAAACTATTCGTTTAATTTACATGCTGTAAAGGGCAATATTGTTCTATATTAAATGTAAAATTTATTTAAGATACTTAATTAGATAAGGATTAATGCTATATTGCTTTAAATCGTTTCGTAAATAAGCCATTATTTTTCGTAAAAAGTAAAGGATAAAAATTGGTTATTGGTAAATTATCCCTAAGAGATAAACATAGACCTTTTTAAGGTAAACAATACTTAGTACATTATTTTGATCTATCTCGTAGAGTTCAGCCAGCGTTTGCAATGCAAGCGCAAAAAATATGTTTATTTACGACTTCGCATTAGAAATCTTGAAATTATCAGGGGTTCTCTAGTATATGAAGCATTTTATTATACATATAAACCTTCCTCTTGAATCACTCTACCGATTTAAAAAAAACCGCATCGAAATCCGTTGCGTAGTTTTAAAGATATAATCATACATACATACATACAGACAGACGCGGAAAGCGACTTTGCTTTATACTATGTATAGACGTTGACATATTATTGAACATCTTTGTAACTACTCGGTCTAATGTACCAAACTGGAATACGACTTGACAGTGTCAAAAACTGTCATTTTGGCGGCAGGAATAGTTAGGAAACTGAAATAGCAAGCACTAACAAATAGCTAATAAGTAATAGCAAGAGCTAACCTCTCGGAAATTAACCCCTTCAGAACAGCCAAACTAGCGGTCTACCTCAATAAGAATGTAGACTATATATTTATTTGTGTAATAATGTTAAAGTCCCTTCTTTTTTGAAGTCAGTTAAAAAGGGGGTTATTTCTATATTTGTCAAATACTTGAGAGGAACATAACATTATCAAGGTAAAAACATAAAAACAGCAAAATCTCCACCCCGTCACGTCATGTTTTTCATGATTTGTAAATGCAATATTGAGGCTTGCTAAAGTTTCGAATAAGTTATTTCTGAAATACTTCATATAAAAACACAACGGTCCGCTGCAGCCGCAAACCTACATACTGCGGCTCTAAATTATAAAAATCTTGCACAACTTTTATCTTATGAAAGTCGTTTGAATTAAAATACTAGGAATATTTTTAAGCTAGGTTATGCTTTAATCTCATAATCTCTGAGAATGGACGGAATTGTTTTGTGGCGTTTTTAAATAATTTAGTAATTTAATTTAGAGTAGTCACTAGTCAGTTGCTCCTCCCTTCCATGTTCTTGAACCTTGGCGTGACATAGGGATCAGTACCCGAGGTATTTGTGAGCCCTCGCATGACCTAATTGGATAGAGGTGTCTGCTTATCTATATCCTTTGCTTATTTTTATGGTTATATCAAGGAAAAGCAGCCAAAGCGTATTTTATGTCAGTTGTGAGGCCTGTTAAGAGGTATGGATTCTGCTATCTTGCTAATCGTGGAGTGATGGACGAAAGGAAGGGTGCCTATTGCCAGAGATTGTAATGTAGTTAGCGCAATATATCACGCACGTTCTATCAAATAAATTAAGACACTCTGCATTATTGAATGAGTTTCCGGAGAGTGATCTTGAAATCCAGCTCCGCCATTTCAAGTAAAGGTAAACAAGTAAAGTAGGAAACTATACGCAAGCGTTCTCATAGTTCCAATACTTGGTAGAAGTAGACACCGTGAGGTTTTAGTTTATGCGAACCTAACGAAACCCCGTGACAAATGGAGTTACTAATGCATATTTAACGATGAACAAAAAAGGTGAGAGTCTGTGAGATAATAATGGTGATAGAGTAAATAGTGTCTATGACAAATATCCTAGCATAAATAAGAAAAAATTAGTTGTTAACACATTTTAGGAGTTTTGGCGCCATCGAGAGAAAAGATGGTCGAAGTTTTTTCATAATTATTGAGTTTCGTGTTGATATTGAGTGAAATTAGTCAATTTTGGTGGCATTTTGTACAATTTTGTTCAGTGAAAGTGCACAAATGAAATAGTCATAAAGAAATTAGCGTATCGTGTATTTCCTCGTTGCCACCAAATCTCATTACATGAGCTTGAGTAAACAGGCCACCGCTTTACCCAAGAGCCTGACATGACTTCCTGACGACTTATGACTGATGACTAATTAAAATTAATTGAAATTGATATAAAATTTGATGCAAATTTCTACTTGACGAATGGCTAAATACTAACGTGAAGGCTAAAACCTAAAGAAAGAAAGAAAACACATTTTAGAATCTCAATTTTTTTGTTGTTTTCTGTTTCGATTACCATAACAAAAGATTTCTATTTTGATTGATTGTATAGAAACATTAGGCAAGTTAAGTAAAAGCAAAAATTCTTAAACAATGACTTGCATACACTTATGAAAAGCGTAAAATAATTTTCTCAAAACGTTCGTTGAAAATATTTAACATTTTCAAATTAATATGTAATAAAAATAAAACATTTCAAAGGACTTGTGTTAAAAAATCACAGATCCTTTTAACACAATATGGCCATAAAAAGCTATTGAAGCTCTCAAAATAGACATCAAATGGGACAATCTGTAAAGTTAAAATCCCACAAAAACATTTCATGTCAAATGTTGCTAAGACGAGACCATATTGCTCGCACTGTCAAAAGTAATTAGATCTCGTGTAGAGGCACGTTTCTAACCCTATATGCTCTGCTACGCGCTACGAACTATGCGGTACGAGCTATGGCTGTAGTATTTCCCCGTAACTTGAGTGTAAAATTAGGGCTTATCGATTTAGGGCTGGGCATGTAGGGTAAGAAACTTGGCTCTACACGACGACGGGTCCTACGTAAACTGGTACAAGCAGCAAAATGTCACTAACGTTTTTATGGCATCATTCGTACTTAAACAACCCATTCTTTAACTTCATGAAAAAATAATTAAAATTATTAACGCAGTTTTTTTTCTAAAGGATTCAAGTATACCATTTCAAAATTTCAACTATGTACGTTGTATAATGTTAAAGTTACACGCATTAAAACATACAAATCGCTCTCCTGTAAAGTTGTGCAACTGCATTTGTACCAGTTTACGTACGACCCGTCGACGAGATCTGATTACTTTTTGAAATTGCGAGCTATATGGTCTCGTCTTGGCAACATTTATCATGAAATGTTTTTGTGGGACTTCATTTCTTTTTGTAGATTGCATATGATATTATTATACGAGTATTTTTTGTCGATAAATTTTTTCTTTCTTTTTTTGGGATTCCTAAACTACTTAAATCCAATCCTAAACTACTTAACTTAAATCTTTTACCAATGAAATCGTACCACGTATCAAATTATTCCCACTAAGTCGTACCTACATAAACAACTATGACAATACTATATTACCTACTATACTAATTACAAAATACCCACCTATTCAATCTTTGAATTTATTAATTAAATTTGTAAGAAAATTGCAAACGTAATCCTAATACTTCTTATCAATGAAAATTAAAACACTAGTACATAAACTCTCACCTACTAAACTGCTAAATTTACAAGAAAATTACAAAAGTAATCCTAATACTTTTTATCAATGAAAATTAAAACACTTGTATCTAAACCTTCACCTATTAAACTACTAATAATTAAATATTAGGCAAATGTTTTTTTCTCCTTGATAGCAAACTCAAATCACCAAAATATTCCGAAAAATTTTCTTCTAATGAGACAACCGTTAACGACGTCTGCCCTCACGGGTCTCTAGTATAAGTGTATAGTCTATGCTCACGGGTCTGACCAAAGAGTATATAAATACTACTTAATAAGAGGCGGGACTTCCATAGATAAAATGCAAAGCTGAGTTTTAATTACCTTCTGCGCATATACCAATATGGAGACCCTAACACTAATCACTTTTATGTTGGTAGTCCTGACAACTGTCAAAATTATATTGTGTTAGGCATGTACCTACCGATGATTTTTTTATCGATATCGATACTATTATCGGGGACGGGTGAGAAAAACTACTATAATGTTTAGCTATATTATTTTAATGAAAAAAAAACAGATTTCGTAGTAATTATTTCTTTAATTAAATCAAATAATATTAATAACTAGTATATGACTACAAGACATTTAATTTCATATTCTTACGAACGTATATTATGATGTAACATTAAAAAATATGTAAAAAAACTTGTTTTTTATAATGTCCAACATTGTGTACGAAATAAGTAAGTTATGTTAGTCAGTACCTATTATTAAATATAGACTAATATCAACATCATTTAAACAGTCAATGGGTGTTTCTTCAATATGAAGTTACTTATAAATATCAAATTCCATCAACATTGGCCTACACTAAAAATCATTTTGTCTACAACAAAATCAGTTTATTTAATGAGTGAAAATCATGTTCAACTGAAGTATGGTTACATATTAATTTTTTGATATGCTTTTATGTTCGTGTGCGCAAGTTTTAGTTGATTCGATTGTTGACAAACGCTTCAAAAGTATTATATGTACAATTTTATATATATAATTAAAACCACCACCACCAGAATTATACATATATAATTCTGGTGTTCGTGTGTTTGTCACTAAACTCCTTCTAGACGACTGGACGGATTTTGATGAATTTTTTTGTGTGTGTTCAAGGGAATTCGAGAATGGTTTAGATTCACAATTTTGTCTCCTGGAAAATGTTTTTTTAATAATAAGTAGTTGTTAATTTTAGAATATTTCACATTGGATCCGACAGATTGCGCTACTATCGAAGCACTAATGTCAAGCGATACGAAGTTTGCTGGGTCAGCTCGTACAATATAATACAATAACTCTTTATTGTGCACCAAATATAGAAAAATTACAAATACATCAAAATAACTTAAACTAAGAAGATACACAAAGGCGACCTTTTCACCAAGTCAGTGATCTCTTCCAGGCAAACCAGGTATGGAACAATACCAAAACAGGTATGGAAAAAGATTTAGCGAGATACTGTGGTGCTCTTAAAAATATAAAAATGCATCTAACGCTAGACGTCATAAATCATCCTAAAAGCAGAATATAAGTATTTGTATTTAAAACAATCAAGGAAAATCAAATGCAAACTACATAACAGTATGTACTTAAAAAAGTAAAAATGTAGTTAAGAATATCTGTTATAATCTAACGGCCAATATTAATAATCAATCCTAATCCAAAACTTGCTATCCAAGATTGATATTTTGATCTATTTTTATGTTATCGCTTGCCAATAACATATCTGTGGACAGGATAAATATGACAATTAGGTATGGGATAGGCCGCCGGATACGCAGCTATCTAGATTGCTTGAAATCCATTAGATTGAGATACATTATTAACATTGGCCGTTAGTCGTTAAGCGTTATGCCGCTTGCACTGGTTGTTCTAAGGACTAATTATAATAAAACCAAAATAAAGGACTCCAAATGCTTTTGGGTTGTATATATGTAATTATTAGTTTTTGGTGTGATGTTATTTTGGAAATAAAATCTTATAGTAGTGATCTTGTAAGCTAAAATGACATGCCCCACTTTTTAATAATTGTTTTACGTAGATGTGTTAGTGCGAATATTAGTTACGACATTTTATCTGAGTGTGAGTATATTTTATTTAAAAATTTAAATCTGTAGACCTCTTCTAAACTAGTTCTTTCTTTCTTTAAGTTTTGGCCTTCACGTTAGTATTTAGCCATTAGTCAAGTAGAAATTTGCATCAAATTTTATATCAATTTCAATTAATTTTAATTAGTCATCAGTCGTAAGTCGTCAATAAGTCATGTAAAGCTTGGGTAAAGCGGTGGCCTTTTTACACAAGCTCATGTAACGAGATTTGGCGGCAACGAGAGAATATACGATACGCTAATTTCTTTATGATTATTTCATTTGTGCACTTTTACTAAACAAAATTGTACAAAATGCCACCAAAATTGACTAATTTCACTCAATATTAACACGAATTCAATAATTATGAAAAAACTTCGACCATCTTTTCTCTCGATGGCGCCAAAACTCCCTCTAAACTAGTTAAACTGCAAATCGTTAAATTCGTTGAAATAGAACAGATAACTGAATGTTACCTGTCCAAGATAACCAATTACAAAAGTGTTTGTGTGTGTATTGCGTACATATTACAAATATACTCGTACACATCAATGCGATACCCGTCAATAGGTACCCGTCATTTCAGCTTAGACTCTATACATGTGCAGGTCGTTCTATCGAAGTTTGAACTTATCTTAGAAACTACAGGTCCTTAATTTTTTTCTTACACTGAAAGAAAATTGAGTGATCCCCTGCTTGCAATAGGCTATTGCCTAGGCTGACGACTAATTTAATAATTTAATGCACAATAACAATCTCCCCAAAACAAACCAAATGTTATGCAGCGCTCTTACGATAAACTATGATTGATTTTTCAGATTGAAAATAGGTACTTTAATTCTCATAAAGTCTAAAAATTATATTTGTGACATAAGTATTAATCCATGAAGTTTTTCTATGGGTACAAAAACCAATTCTTCATTTCCTGTTGCTGCGACCCATTTTTTACAACTAAAAATAAAATAACTAGGTATACAGCGTTACATCTAAAATACTATCCATTTTTTGAGGGTCAGTTCAGAATCGATAATGTTTTTGATATAGGTACTAAAAAAATTTTTAACCGATGCACAAAATATTGAATTTCAGAATGAGACACATCGTGTAGTAAGTTTAAATATTCTGGAAGTTTTAGTGATATATTATGGTAATATCAAGGATAAAGCTGCTAAAAATTTCGCGCTTTAAGCGCCACAAGTACTTCAAGCGCTTTTTCACAATTCGTACGAAATTAAAAGCAAATTCACGTTAAAACCTTAAATTGCGATGCAAAACCCAGTGACCTTTTATTTTGAAATAAAAACATTGAAGAAGAATGAATGTAATAAACTATTCAAGCGACTCGTTTCTAAGTCCGACTACAATTATTCTGATAGGTATTTTAATTATTGCACGGGAACAAGCATACACATTTTTAATTAGAGACAATCGTGGCCATAAACACCATAGATATTATAGGTGTGTCGCTGTACAATGGGTCAAGTGTAAGTTCTAGTAGGCTACCGGCTACCTTACCCGGGTGTTGTCTCCCTACCCGGATATGCTTTCTAGTTTTTCATTCGCTGATATTGCCGAAATGTCGAATTGGCCTAACACTCCGGCTACCGAATAGCAACCATGACAACTGTGATGTTTATAGGCCACGATTATTTCTTACCATCAGGAGAGCCATGTGGTTGTAGGTTGTCTTATAGCATAGAAAATGTTATTTTTTAATTTCGTTCGTTTATAACTTAGGCCCTATACCCTGGCCTCCGCGATCGCGGATCGCCCGATTTGACTGTTATGGATTTTTATCTGTGGTGTACAATAAAAAGATGTGTATATGTTCAAGAGGCACATAGTTATTAGGACCTTAAAATAAAATAAGTAATGCCCTAGATTAAGTTAAAAGTATGAAAGGGACACACTCAACTTATTAAAAAAACAGTTTAAGAAAACGTGCAAGTGTAATTAACAATAATTGGATATTAAATAATGACTTTCAACAATACTAAAAATATTTTGGTTAGAGTGTTAGCCTAGATTCAATTTAAATTGGGCGCGAAATGCATGCCGTGATGTTGGGAGTTCATTAACCTATTTTGTTCTAACTGCAATCGAAGTCTTTTCATGGACTATTTTAAATTAATCTTTGTACATGAAAGTATTACAATTTGACAATGATTTTTAACTCATATTAGTTTTTACTTTATCTTTTATATTTTGAAATTTAGATGTTTACAAATAATTATCCCTGTATCTATATTAGCTGTAGTTTGTAATTCCTTCACGTACAAATGTACTTAATTACTTTTTATCTTCATTAATTTAAGTAAGTACCTATTTTGTTGATTATTCAAAAACAATCTTACCTTTACCTGCCCACTTAATAACTGTGTCACGTTTTGGTTCAGCGGTTTAAATAGCCGGTAAATTTGCACATGGTTTAACTTTCTGGTCATAGGAAAGCGATGAACCTATAACATCTATGGTGTCATTGTCAGTAGAGGCGTGTGCTTGTTTGTATAACATAATATAGGTACTTATCGACAAGTAACAGGCAGCACTATTGTTATTTTACAAACTAACTAATAAGTTATAAAACTATATAACTAACTTTTTTCTTCTAGTGAGTAGGTGTAAGTCTATTTAAAATAATTAAAAGACATGATTACAGGACTCACCGATCTTTATCTAGAGGAAATTTTGCCATAAATATGCGTTTTTCTCCATCTGACCGACTAGATTTCGTTAAGCATATTTTGCATTGAAAGTGAGCCATTTTCTTCAAGTTTACTAAAAAGCTGTTCTGTAGTTGCTATGGTTGTAATTGTGAGTTTTAATTTTAGTTTAGTTGCGATTTTATAATTTTTTTTTACAACATTTAAAAATAATAAATACCAAGTACAAAGCGCGGTAAATTAAACTCAAAATGACAAGGAAGCAGTGATTGGCCACTTGACAATTGACAACTGACACATTCATAGTTTAGCGGGATATCACCCGTTTGACTTTGAAAGTAAGTCGAAAGGTATACAGATCTAATAAGGTAATAAGCGCGATAAAATTTGGATGTGTTATAAACATAACAAACTTAAACATTTTTTTTTAAAATACTAGTTGCGCCAAACTGGGTCTGACCGCGTTCGGGTACCGCGCTTCGCTGACCAGGGGGCTGATTATGTATCTCAGTTGCTAACTAAAATGGAAAAGTGTACATCAAATAGCTGTCAAATGACGTGTTTTATATTTGCTATCTCCAGTGACCAACAGAAACACAATAGAGATAGCAAACACAAATGACGTCATTTGATGTAAGCTTTTCCATTTTGAGTTGGCAACTGAGTTATATAATCAGCCCTCAGGCCATTTATTTTTAGCTACTGCGCGGGGTAAAGGGGGCAGGCGGCGGGCGTTGGCGCATACTATGCTTACGCCTTACGATGCTTACGTTCAAAAGTATAGGTTGATTAATAAACACTTATCGAAGTAAGTGTAGTAATATTATTCGTACCTAAGTACTTATGGGTAGGTAATATCATAATAATAATAATAATAATAATGTAATGAGGAATATTCTGAAACATAATTATTGCACTTTTATCCCGTAATGGGTCCTTGCGGAAAGTTGTTCAGTTTCATCAGTAGAATCACCCCTGTAAGTATGGCACGCAATTTTATTTACACTCTATATACCAGAATCATTCTAAGAATTCCTTAACTCACTACCAGCGGATCTAAAGGCTTCAACAACTCCGTTAACACTTTTAGTCTAGTTGGAGTAATAAGAACCAGATAAGAAAAAGAATATGTCGCAGAGCTTCGGCAAAAGACAGAATGGCGTTCCTGCAAATATGCCTTGTTCGAGCCAAACGCCTTCCGAAATTTTGTTATCAATTTTACTTCTGCGTTTCGCAGCTAATCTTTAATTAGGCTTTTAAGATCTTTAACTTGTGCTTTGCACCGAATTACATTACATCGATCGTTTAAATAAAATCCCGTGCTCCCAGATCTTTTAATCTATCAAATTCCAGGTCAAATAACCCACCAGACTCCCTATTTCAGATTCAGACGTTTAGCATCAAAATTTTCTACTTTTTTTAGTCTCATCAACATGATCCCATAATAAACAGAATTCTTCTACGTGTTGTAGTTTTTGAGATACAGGCTTAGGGGGGTGAAAATGAAAAGTTACAGATCTAAGTCCAAAGTTGAAAAATAAATTTTGAATTAAAACTCAATTACATTTTAAGCGTAAAATATTATTTTGGTGTCTATGGACATCTTTAATAACACTGAAGATTTTTAAAATAAACCTTTTTTTATTAACTTTTCTTACAATAAAAATCCATCTGTTTAATACAAAAATATTGTTTTTTATGCAAGTGCTCTAATCAAGAAAAATATCTATATACTAATTCAAAATATTTAACTATATTATTCCACGTGAAATGATATAATTACTATAATATGTGCGAAGCTGTTTGATGTAACAGTTGAGTGTGTTACGTTAGTCGGTTTTCTTTGTGCTGTACGGAGAATAATTGTAATAGATTTGAATAATTAATATAAACATCGTTTGTTTCGGTTATCCGATACCAATATTCGGTAGAACCTTTCATTACCACTAGATATATTTAAATCTATTAGAATTTAGAAAAAGTAAATACTAAGGCAGTAAAACTTCACAAAATCAACTACACTTTCAATATTATATCACTTTGAACAATTCAATTCGTATTAATAAATACATAAATTAAAAAACGCTGAACCTATTTATTTGAAAATTGCATGGAAACATTTTGTGGCCTAAGTTTATCCCATGAAGATGAAATTGTCATATAGAAAACTAAGCGGGTGTCAACATGAAGCATTTATACACTCCGTTTTTCTGTGAAACTCTCCATTTCTTTGTCGATAAAATTAATTATGATTTTGAAAACTAATTTTAAAAATCGGCCATGTGCGAGTCAGACTCGCGCACGAAGGGTTCCGTAATATCATCAAGTCGTAAATTGCAAACTTATAGCTAGGTTTTCGATACACACCCAGGCAGCATGACGATGTTCGAGCGAACACGCGCGGCTATTGCTCGCTCCGTGATTTTACCTCCCCGCTACCCTCGCGGCTGTTGCTTAGCAACCGCCTCACGCTCGCGCCACCACCACACCGAGGTGCGGCTCTCGCTCTCGATTATTTTCATTTTGTATGTTTTTATGTATTAGATTAGGTATTTATTTTTATAATTAATATATTTCTAAATATTCCAGTGTCCATAGGTTACGGTTGTCCTTTAATTGGAGAATCGTATGCTTGTTCAGTGTCTCATTTCACTAAAAATAAACAAAATAATGACTGAAACTTCAACACGTGTACAAGATTCGAAATAAATACCTAGACCCAAAAATACAGCCGCTAATGGCTATCCATTACCTCGCTGCTGAGTAATAATGCTATCTTTGATTTAACCGATCGAAACTCGCCAGCTTCTGGACAAATAGTAGGGCAACCCGCCATGCTAACTGTGTAGTAACACCAGCTTCCCCCATTGCACTTTGTCAATTAAATAGTGGAGAGTAAAAAAGGTCTTTTTTTGTGATATTGGATGGCAAACAAGCAGACGGATTTCGTGATGTTAAGAAATTCACGCCGCCTAGAGACACCAAAGGTGGTAATTGTGCGTTGCCAACCTGAAGCCGGGACGTTAGGCCTCGAGCAAAAGTAAGTTTACCGACTACCTTACCCTCCGAACCGGAACACGTCATGAAGTTATGGCGGCAGGAATAGGTAAGGCGGTGGTACCAATCCGGAAGAGTCGCTGCTAAACTCTACCACCTAGGTCGTGTGAGGTTTTTCTTTTAAGAGGTGCGTTGAGTGTCTAGAAGCTAAAATAACAATTCCAGTCACTTGATCATAGCCGAGCTCATCAAATATTAATAATATATATGCCTAATGTGTTTCCGATGTCAGAAATATGTCAATCAGACAGCTTGCCGTAATGGATAATTAACATATATGACTTGATTTTTGAAAGTTTCTGAACCTCCTGCTTTCGTACGTCTTGTTCAAATCATCCGAAAATTTAAACATGCACTTATTGGCATGCAATAAGCACGCTGTACTTTAATCTGACATGCTCGAGTATATTTTCAAGCCAAAAAAATTAGACAGACAACCCTATATAAATATTTGATACATAATGGAGGTGCTTGACCATGGTTAAAGGTATCTCCCATATCTTAATCTGACGCGCCTAAGTTGTTGCAATAATCCCCTCTTGGGCTCCTCTACCAACAGGTCCAACTATCAACACATTATTATTGAAACTTATATGAACGTCCGGATGTAAATAAAATTATAGAGTACGAAACAACTGTTATACTATTGATACTCTTTATCGTTAGCTTGAAAACTGTATACAGTTTTCAAATAACATTAGTACGTTTCCACAACACAATTTATTTAACTCTTTTGTGCGAACTTAATTCAACTGATTTTACTTTTTAGCATCAGAGTTTTACAACTAAATTACAAATTAAATCTTACAGCTACCAAACTCTAATGACTGAACTGTTATTTATTTCTGGACAATATCATAAGGGGTATTCACAATATTCGCAACCACGTATGCAGTACCGAATCATAAGCTTTTTAAAGTCAATTTCTTTGATCACTTTGACTTATAATATATTTTGATACACGAAATACGGGTTTAAAAGTATTAAGGGTTTTTGATTTCATAATTTCTTCTTCTTCTCTGACTTCTTCAACTTCATGATTTTCAGTATTTTTTCTAGATCTCTGAATTCTTTTATGCCGCAATACTTGCCACTGTCTGGTTTTGATGCAGATGACTAATCTTACTCCGACAGGTGGTCTCGGGGTCAACAAAGTAGTAACACCACTAACTCTAGTGAACAGGCGGCCAGTTTTTTTTGCAATGTCTCTATTTAAGCAATGAAAACAAGTTTCTTAATCCATATTTCGGATATTCAGAAAGTAATGATATTTTTAATCATATTTTTCCAATTCTTTGTGTACAGTACTACAACGCAAAATTGTACTCGAAAATCCTATTAATATTATAAATGCGAAAGTTTGTATGGATGTTTGTTACTCTTTCACGCTCGAATGGCTGAACGGATTTGTCTGAAATTTGTAAGACAGATAGATTGTGACCTGGATTAACATATAGGCTATTTTTAATCCCGATCGCATACCGGGTTTCTGTGAAAACGCGGGTGAAGCCGCAGGTAGCAGCTAGTATCACATATTTTCAATAGCTCCCATTTTTTTTCTTGTAAATTTTCTTTTATAATTATCGAGTTATAATTGAGATTGAATTTTAAGTGTGTGTTAACAGAAAATAATTTCAAAAGAAAAGATTCATCCCAAAAACAAATAATGTAGTACATTTTATAAATAATGTTGTATTGTAAAAATATTAATTTTGGAGGCCCTGATTTTAAGCATGTACTCGTATATTAAGGACTGAAGCCATGAAATGGCAGTTAAAATATTGAAATTTCAGATATACAATGTAAAACTTTCCCTGAGTTGGTGCGGGCTCCTTTGCAGAATAGACCATCTGCCTTCCTGAGCCAGGCAGCTCGTAAAAGGCGAGCATAGGCTTACCGTCACTAACACCGTGCCATCTGACTTGGTGGTAGAATTTCGCAGCATCTCACCCAGATTAGTACCACCGCCTTACCTCCATAACGCCGCCATAACGTCATGTCTTATGACGTGTTCCGGTTTAGAGGGTAAGGTAGCCGGTAAACTTACTTTTGCTCTAGGCCTAACATCCCGGCCTCAGGTTGGCAACGCACAGTTACCACCTTTGGTGTCTCTAGGCGGCTTGAATTTCTCACCGTCAAGAAATCTGTCTGCTTTTTTGCCTTCCAATATCATAAAAAAAATACACGGGCAGAATTAGGTTAACATTCCACTATCACATTGCTAGGGTTTTATCTGAGGGTGGTGTCAAGAGTCTCCGTAGCTAAGCAGGTATAAAATTCGTGACACTTGGCATTTCATACTCTCTGCTAACTTGGAAGCGTTAAGACATGTATGTATGTAGAATGGATTAAAAGAAAACCATGAAATTAGTTATAGCCACTTCAATTTCTGTTCGCACCAAATCAGATTTCATTCTGCGTTAAAACCTCTTAAATGTTCATCATTTTACAACTTTTCTCAAAGTTTGTTTTTTAAGTACCGCTACTGTATTACCGTCTAATATATTTTTTTGTTATCCTTAACCTTCTTTTTTTTCAATTCACTGTAGTTTTTATCGAATTGTCTCCTGTTTCCCCTTCAACCTGGTCTCATGCTGAAAGGGCTGACGGGAGCAGGTGACAGTGTGACAAATGCATGGTAGTACGTGTAATGTTTTATTTTTTGAATTAGTGCACTTTATAAACACTTTATAAACATTAAAAAATATTAGCGTTCTGCACTTCTCCTACACATAAACTATAAGTGTGTCAAATTTCATTCTCTTCCGTCAGCGCAATTTTCATAAAAAGGAGTCCAAAGTTTTTGCTTCACGTATTAATATATAGCTAAATGAAATATAAATAATATCATAGTAAAGGTTTCAGATTTCAGAATCTAACTCACCAAAATGACAGGGGCTAGCTGTTCGTTATACCAAATTCAAATGTAAAATAGAATTGCGAAATTTCGCAGGAATACCGGATGTGATAAATATCTGAAGGTCGGAAAACGCTTTTCCATCTATCCTGTAATGATCGCTCTGTAAAATATTCACTCATATCGTAACAGCGGACTTAAATGGTTCAGTCTATATATTTTCACGCCAAGTTCTTTTCGATCTAAGCAATGCCAAATGTCACGATTCGTACAGGTTACATTTTTACTCTTTTAATACAAACACAAAGTTGTATAATTGTTACAAAATTGTACTTATGGTAATTTTATTTTAAATCACAAAATAATTTTATTTGAAATGATTGAGTCGGATGCGAACAACAAAAGCATGTTTAGTATTTATAAGTCCTACTGATAAAATAGTTCCGGCTCTGAGTTCGTAAATTATCGGATCGTTAGGAATAGGTTACCGGAGACGTAGAAAAGCGAAATGGTGCTGTAATCAGTTTTTAAATCAGATCCGGATTAATCGAATGACGGAGTAGCAGACGGACGTAGTAGCAGAAAAAAAGCCATGAGTTAAGATCCGGTCCGATCTCTTGGTAGATTTTAAATATATATTACATATTACATAGATTCTAATAGAATCTTCTAAAGACCATAGTATGCTCTTTCTAAAATAAAGGTTTTCTTTCTGGGGGCACGGGAGTACCACCACCAAGACGAGCCAAGCGAAGCGCAAGCGCAAGGGCACCTACCTTTTCTCGAAGCATTTCGTCGTATTTTTGAACCTTCATAACTTGAGTTTGGATTATACCAGATAAACAAAATTTTCGGCAATTGATTTCAGTGGTAGACTTAATAAACCTCTAAAGTAAACAGCATAGCTCTTCAAGTCCACGGTTTGCACGCCTACGAGATTATAGCCGAAAAACTCTGCTACGCTCTACGAACTACGCGGTACAAGCTTTGGCTGTAGTACTTCCACGTAACGAGTGTAAAACAGGGCTTATCGATTTAGGGCTGGGCATGTAGGGTTAGAAACTTAGCTCTACACGAGATCTGATTACTTTTTGAAATTGCGAGCTATATGGTCTCGTCTTGGCAACATTTGCCATGAAATGTTTTTGTCGCATTCATTATTTTTAACCTACTCAGAAGCGGAGGAGGTCTTCAATTTGACTGCATTTTTTCTGTAAGTTTGTTACGCGACTACTTGGCTTATGATTTTGACGATTCTTTCTTCAAAAGGTAGATCATGATTTCAACCTTATCCGATTAATGGTTTCTGAGTTGTAGTTACAACATAAACAAAAATTTATGTATAACAAATATAATTCAAAATTACAAGTAGAATGTTTACAAAATGTATATAGCCATCTCGGAATCATTAGTTATCTTAATATATAAAATTCTCGTGTCACAGGGTTCGAACTTGAACTCCTCCGAAACGGCTTGACCGATACTCACGAAATTTTGTGAGCATATTGAGTAGGTCTGAGAATCGGCCAACATTTATTTTTCACCCCCCTAAATGCTAAGGGTGGTCCACCCCTAATTTTTTTTTGTAATTTTCAGACAACATTTTTTGTTTTAATTTTTTTAGGATACAGCATATAAAAGCACATAAATTAAATTTTCACCCTTTTATCACCAACCACTATTTTTTAATAGTCATTTTAGTAATTTAATCATTTTTATCCCGGGTCGATAACTGATCAATCGTCATTTAATTAGTTATATGGCAAAACAACCTTTGCCGGATCAGCTAGTCTTTCGATAAAAGGATTATGTAACGTAGTACTTTATAAAATAGTTGAAGTTGGTTTTTGTAGTTTTACTGCACTTAATTATTTTATATGATAAGACTGCGAACAAATATATGGCTCTCCTGAGGGTACAAGACAACTGTATCTTATATATAACATCTATAGACACTATAGATGTTAAAGGTGCATTGCATCTTAAAATCAAAGCTGTCTGCAGATAAACATATAGGTACAAATATAGTACATAACATAAGTAGCATACATCATAATAGCAATCCTTTTGTTGACCCTTTTAACGCACGTTTTAAACCACCGGGTCAGCCATTATGGCGGTTATTGAGAGCCTCATAAATCACGAGTCATGATTTGCATTTATATATTAGAAAACTCGTAAAAGTATAAAATCACAAAATTGTTTAACAAAGACCGATTTCAGAGGGTTTTCAAAGATTTTGACAATATAAAAATAATCCAGTAGACTCCTAAAATAGCCCCCATCTCCACAATTTTTTAAGTAAAGTTTTTTAAATACAAATTAAATATATTGAATCTATCTCCAAAGTGAATTATATCAATTTGTTATGTGTCTTAATCAACAATATTTAGAATGAAAAGAAAAAAAGTCCCACAAGCTGATTGGTGGAAAACCTATTGTCAACTAGGTACATTTCCAATCACAGGCAACTTTGGATTGCCCGACATGGGAATCAAAACAGAGACCTTATATACCTACTAAGTCAAATCCATCACCCGACTACTAGAGCATAGAAACGATATTTTAATAGATAACGGAATAAAAGTAATAAACTTACGTACGGTATTACGGTACGTTAATACTTAGGTACGGTATAAAGAATAGTAAAATAAAACTTTTGTTTTTGTCATTAAAACTATTTTTAAAGTGAAAACTTCTTAAGTGGCGTTGCGCACTTTTGGAATGGGTAAAAAATTCTAAACTCGCGTCAGGACAAGTGACCTGAAATTTCGTAAGACGAAAATTCGTAAGACGGGGCAGGGCGCTTGCGCGAATAAGACCGTGCAGGGCGCTTGCTCTTTTTTATTTTATGTTTTCTACGCGATTTTCTAGTGGATATTATTTAGAAAGATAAGTCATGATTCTGAGGTGGGTCCATAACTGAATCATCAGCTGTCTTTCGAGAAAAGATTATCGGAATAGGAATATTTAACGGAACAGTTAAAGTCTGTTTTTGAAGTTTAATTGTGCTTACATCATTTTGACTAGACATCGATATGTTCAAAATTCATCTCCAAGTTTTGACAAGCCTTTATCCATACCTTTACGTAATTGTCTCTTTCAAATATTACAAAATGTTTGAAGTCGCTGCTTACCTAATGGGTTTGACGATAACAAGTTGGGAGAGCTTTGCCTTAAATGACAGCACCGTTAGTGGCAACCCCAACCGCAACATACGTTTCCTATCTCAGGACTATCCGAGAAAATATCTACTTCATGCCTTTATTAAAGCGCCTAAATTGTAGGTGTTAATTTTATATAATAGGAAAGCAGTAGATCTATTTTCTACCAAGGAATCTGAATCTACACGAGCTCCGTGCGTGACTACTGAGTCATGTTTGAAGTATGTTTAGATTTATTTTTTTATTTTATGATATTGGAAGGCAAACAAGCAGACGGATTTCCTGATGTTAAGAAATTCACGCCGTCTAGGACACCAAAGGTGGTAATGGTGCGTTGCCAACCTGAGGCCGGGCCTCGAACAAAAGTAAGTTTACCGGCTACCTTACCCTCCGAACCGGAACACGTCATGACGTTATGGCGGCAGGAATAGGTAAGGCGGTGGTACCAATCCAGACGTGTCGCTGCTAAACTCTACCACCTAGTCAGATGTCACGGTGTTAGTGACGGTGAGCCTATGTTCGATTTTTACGAGCTGCCTGGCAAGGAAGGCAGATGGTCTATTCCACAAAGGAGCCCGGACCAACACGGGTTTTTAGTTTAGTTTTAGTTTAAAATTTTACTTTACCATTACTTTTTTTTACCATTACTTTGTTTCTACTGGTGTATTTTGGTCATAATATAGCAATTATTTGCAAAAAAAAAGACGATTCACACTCCGGGAGTGTCGGCAGAAGTGAAAACTTGAATATTAACGTAGTGCATTTTTGATATTTTGAAATAACTATTTCAAAATAAGTGGGGTTAATGGTTAATTTAATTATCAGTATGAAAGTACTATCATGCACAAATATTATTTTCATATCAATAACCTGCGTTTGTCTTGACAAAAACTTGCTAAAATAAGACCATGTGACGGCTAGGAGCGTCGTCAAATTATCTATACAACGAACATTGCTCGTCTACACATAAAGCTCATTTTCAAGATGGAACAAATAGAGCAATGTCTGTTGATATTATACGTATCTGCTGTCTTTGAGAATGTAATGGTAGGTATATTGCGGCTTATTATCAATTGCGCATCCTTTACTTTATAAAAAGACTGACTGATGATGATAGAAAGAATGACTTTATAAAAAGGATCAGATTAAAAAATAAGCCAACCCCGTGGTTGAACGATGATATTTAAAAACTATGGCTGTCAGAGATCGGGCAAATCGGCGTTTAAAAAACATCCTTCTGATTATAATTTATGTCAATATAAGTTGCTATGCAACAAATGTAACAAACTTTGTAGGACTGCGAGGTGTCGCTACATCCACGACACTATTGCAAGCTCTGATTCCCACGAGACTTGGAGATTTCTTAAGTCACTTGGAATTGGCAAGGTTCCAGTTTCTAGTGTAAGCTTTATTGAACTCAATTATCTTAATACATATTTTTCTACACTTCCAGTCATGTCCAGACATTGTTACTAAAATGCTACACTAAATGAACTGTCGCATTCGACGGACGTGGAAGCACATTCTTTCTATTTCTTTTGCTGCGGTTGGGTGTGACTATCTGTGCTCTAGAATGTTTTCGCTGATCCTTCCTCAAGTCCTTCTATCCTCACTCATTTTTT
>NJDC01010507.1:50145-61122 GCA_002245475.1 Calephelis virginiensis | reverse complement strand
GAGTATATCAAAGTTTGCGTAAATGTTATGATAAGTAAAGACAAGGAAGAAAGAAAGAAATACATACACATACATGCATACATATCTTCAGGCCTAGTCCCTTACGGGGTAGGCAGAGAGTATCGAGTGCCAGACCTCACGATCCTGAGCACCAACTATCATCACCACCAGGGCACCCACGACTACCTGAATGTTAGCTTTAGTATAAAGTTGGAATATATCTATATTTTAAGAAGCTACCAAATCAGTCAAACAATATTCTATTTTCTGTTAAAAAGAAAGAAAAATTATAATAAAAAACGAGATCGCACATCTCTCTAAACCTTCAAAATGTAGATTCGTTTCAAATGGAAATGAGGTTAATGAGAGTTGATTGCGCATATCAGATCGGACCTGCCTCATGATATTCAGATATGCATATATTTCATAGTAGTCGAAGTCGTAGTTGTTACTGAAGATGTTACTCTTATATTAATTAAATATAGAGTTAATAAAGTTGCAACTTTCAAGGTTATACGAGTATTTGTTATAAGAAACCTCACTCGTTTGGAAACGACGCATTTCTTCTTACAGTTACAGTAGAGATAGATGTTACATTTGCGTTGGTGAACTGCTACCATGATATTAGGTCTATTGTGCAAGTGTCTACCAAATACCTTACACTTCGGACCGTAACATGGTGTCGTCATTATGGCGGCAAGAATTGGTAAGTCAATGGATTCCTACCTGGGTAAGTTGCTGCTCATCTCCTTACTGCCAGTGGTTTTGTTCGTTCTGCTCTGATAAATATGATATGCTGTTGCAATTTATATACCAGGTGAAAAGTAGATATTGTAATAAAGGGACACGGAAAGCATGGGGCTGTATAAAAATGTTCAAAAATTATAATCTAAGATGCTAGAATGTGTCACTCGCTTAACAATCGAATTGTAGCTGCGTTTCGAATGCAAATGCGGTTGATGGGAGTTGATTATGTAAATCAGATCGGACTTGCCTCATGACGTTGAGATCTGCATATATTTCGGCGGCTACTGAAGGAGTAAGTTTAATTTTAACTTTCGAATTTAACTGTCAATAGAATAGGTTACGAATCAAGCACGATATTTTTTTATAGACATGCACTGCAAGGGTTATCCGTATTACTGAATTTCGATATTATATAACTTATTTAGCGAGGCTTGCATGCATGCCTACCGTATTAAATGTATGACGCGCCAGGTTCAAATATTTAGTGGTAGGTTAATTGTGTAATTACTAGTTGTAATTTATTTATTACGCTTCGTAAAACCCCTTAAACATGAGTACAAAATTTCGAATATTTTCCGATATTAATTCATGATCGACAGGTTGCAGAGATATAATTACAAAATTTTCAGCATTCGAACTATTAAATGCACAACGACTTTTTCTTTTTTTTTTTAATTTACATTTTTCAGTTAAAATTTTCAATATGTTTCAAAACTTAAAAAATTCCTGCACGATTGCCATGACTTTTAGTTGTATTAAACTTGTACAAATTATTGGAAAACTTTTCGAAACAAAAAATAATAATATTCTTAAGTTTTGATATGACTAAAAGAAATAAGGATCTATTTTTATTTTATAGATACTTTTTTTAATAAATACTAGCTGTCCCGTCGAACTTCTTTCCACCCGTTCAGTTTACATGGGGAATAATAAAGTATTGCTTTTTCCACTTTCCCTGCAGTTTTTCCGGTTTTTTCTCTTCAAAAGACCTCCTTCTGACTATAACTAACACAACAAAAAAAGAATTGGCCCAATCGGTTCAGTCGCTCGGAAGTTATGCGCTTACCAACACATTTAGCAATCCATTTTTATATTATAGACTAGCGTGCCGCCCCGGCTTCACACGGTTATGAAATATGCATATAAACCTTCCTCTTCCATCATTTTATCTAATAAAAAAACCGCATCAAAATCAGTTTCGTAGTTTTAAAGATTTAGGCATACAGGGCGACACAGGGACAGAGGAAGTGACTTTTTTTATACTATGTAATGAAGTGAAGATATGCAACCATATTACAACAAATACCATGTGCAAGGCTTGGAACCAGTACGAAAAGTATAGGTTCTGTACCTTTATTTAGCGGTTCTTGCCATTTCGATACCTAGATACCGGTTCCAAAGTGGGTACGGGTACTTTGTATACCGGTGCCGATCCGATACCGGTATCTAACAAGTACCGTTATTAATACCGATTAAAACCGGTATCCAATAAAGGTACTCGTTAAATACAAGTGCGGCGTTGCCAATTTTCCTTTTTAGGTATCGGTATTATTTTAATCTCTCATGAAGGAACAGATATATCTTCGATTGAAGAAAAAATTTTAAGTAATATGTTTTCTAGTACCAGTATTATTGAAACAGTACCGGTATCAGAACCCTTAAACCAACAGTACCAGTACTAAGTCTGGTACCGGAACAAACAGTAGGTACAGGTAACGCCTTGGTATCGGTATTGCTTCAAGGTCATTAATACCGGTTCCTGAAAATACCGGTATTTCAAGCCCTGACCATGTGTTATAACAATTTTGCAATTTCAGATATTTAAAATCAAATATGGATTAAATCCTAGCTGTCTATGTTAGAAAGTGTCTTTGTTTTAAAACGACTACTAATAAGTCACAAAACCTTGTCTGGTTGTCCTTATTTTGATGACAATGTTTTACTTGCATAACATAATCCAAAATATGAGATATTTATGCCTACTGATACCGACTTTTTTCTACTTTTTGTAAACAGGGTTAAGATACGTTTAAAAAATAATGATTTAATCTGGATTAAAAAAAAAACTAAAAAATGGTTAAATTTCTGCCTACCTCTCCTGGGATATGGTCGTGAATAGACTTTTATTATTTGTAACTACTACATTTTTTTATCCATCCATCAACGCACAGCTAAAACCACTAATTTTTTTTAATATTTGAAAAAATATTTAAAAAATGAAGTGGTTTATATATGTAAGTGGTCCGCATATCCCCGAAGAAGTACCCATGAATAGCCGAAGACACTAAGACCTACAATGTTATAACTGGTAAGACTATTGTCAACCGGGCACATACTCAACCCTGGGCAAAGTTATCTTAATAAGAAAATTGAAAATGTATATTTTCTAATTTTTCTTGTTGCCCGATCCGGGGTTTGAACCCGGGACCTCAAGAAGTCAAGTCCGACGTCGCGCAAGAACGTTAGACCACACTGACGATACTTAATAAATAATACTTGAAGGCCAAAAGGGGTGAAGTATACATACATTTTTATAAAATTCCATGCCAGCGATGTCGCGGGGAAAATCTATATTATTAAAAGAAAATCTGATCGCTTCTGTGGTTCAGTTGTTGGACTTGACTGCCTGAGGTCCCGGGTTCAAACCCCGGGTCAGGCAACAAAAAGAAAAATTGGAATTTTCAAATTTTCTAATAAAAAAATGTTGCTCGGGATTGGATATGTGCCCGGTTAGCTATAGGCTTGCCACCTATCACATTGTGGGACTTAGTGTCTTCGGCTAGTCATGCTTGCCCTGGTTGTGCCTCGGCCAACCTCTTCGGGGATATGGGCGCAAAAATGCTTTTTTAAAAAAAATCTGCTAATGACTTTTTGTTGTGGCTTAAAATACGATACCAAATTTGATAAAACAAATAGCAGCCAAGTAAATTGATAGATGGTAAATTGGATAATCTGGATAGACATTGCCGAGACAGCAAAGGGAATCGGAAATGTGTCAAAACCGAATATTGGATACTGAGAAGGTGTCATTACAATATGTACAATAGATTATGGCGGGGTTCCTATACCTAATCTACGATCCGTGGTTAAATATAACTATTCGTAGTTTTTCTTAAGGCGTTACTTATTTATTTAAAATTAATGTTATGAATGAACTAGTTGCAACGAGAGGCGGTAGTTCAAAATATAGTCAGGTACAGAAGTCAATATTTTTTTTATAAAATTGGAAGGCCAATAAGCAGACGGATTTCCTGATGTTAAGGAATTCCCGCCGCCTAGAGACACCAAAGGTGGTAATGGTGCGTTGCCAACCTCGGGCCGGGATGTTAGGCCTCGAGCAAAAGTAAGTTTGCCGGCTACCTTACCCATCGAACCGGAACTCGTCATGACGTTATGGCGGCAGGAATAGGTAAGGCGGTGGTACCAATCTGGGCGAGTCGCTGCGAAACTCTACCACCTAGTCAGATGTCACGGTGCTAGTGACAGTAAGCCTATGCTCGCTTTTTACGAGCTGCCTGGCAGGAAGGCAGATGGTCTATTCTGCTAAGGAATTTATATTATTTCATGTATGTACCTACCTAGCTTTTGACAACTACACTCGGCGGTCGGGCTAGGGTCGCCATTTATGGCTTAAGCTCAAAAACCTAGTAGTAGTACTCGTATCTAGTTGTTTTATTAGTGGTTGAGAATAAACCAGGAAGATAAATGAAAATATAAACTAGTAATTACTAAAATATTTTAATAAAACGAAATTGAATTAAAATTACTAGTGGTCGCCCATTGGTAGAAATTCGACCATTATAAATTTTATTATTTTTTATAAAAATGCCATCTTCATTTATCAAGACCAACAACTTTGTTTCCAAACTTTTTAGTGCGCCATCTGTGATCTTTTATCGTTATCATCAATATATTTGTTTGTGTGTGTCATATGCATGGTAGTGTGGGTAATGTTTTATTTTTTGATTAAATGTACTTTATAAGTATTATTATTGAAAAATATTAGCGTTCTGCACTTCTCCTACACATAAATTATAAATGTGCTAAATTTCCTAGTACTCCTTGATTCCTCCATTTCATACTACTCCAAGGGTTCGGGATTAGTTCTTGTTTGAGATTTTATTTATTTTTAAATGTAAAAAATAAATGCTGCCTATAGATCAAAGTAACAACTGCTCACAGCTTCACAACTAACATTACTTTTCTAATCTCTAATCTGAAAAACAACAATGGCAAGCACAGACGTCATAGCGACAAAATAAAATAAGGATCGTAAGTTAACAAAGCTTCATCCTCGCCATTTGTCAACACTTCTTCTTTTCAAAAGAGCAAGCTTATCTTTAATGGCCAATTAAGATCTACGACAAATATTCCTTTGTTATTACAAATGTTGCATTAAAAATGTTTAAGCACAATGTTTCATTCAAGTTTATAACTTTATAAACGCAGATTTCTATAACAGACATAGACATATATTTTATTTGTGATGGATTTAAAAATACCTGCTGTCCAACCCTCCAAACTGGAATACGATAATAGCAAACACTAATCCCTTAGAAACAGGATTAGGTAAGACTTCTTACCTTTACTTTACCTTATTTTAAATGGAAATGCGACAAGAGCTACTACGCAGAAAAGGTAAGATATGAATAAAACATATTAAATTTTGCCCCTTTTTAGTGCGGGCTTCTTTGCAGAATAGACCATCTGTCTTCCTCCCAGGCAGCTCGTAAAAAGCGAGCATAGGCTTACCGTCACTAACACCGTGACATCTGACTAGGTGGTAGAGTTTCGCAACGACTCACCCGGATTGGTATCACCGCCTTACCCATTTTTTCCGCCATAACGTCATGACGTGTTCCGGTTTGGAGGGTAAGGTAGCCGTTAAACTTGATTTGCTTGAGGTCTAACATCCCGGCCTTAGGTTGGCAACGCAACATTACCACCTCTGGTGTCTCTAGGCGGCGTGAATTTCTTACCATCAGGAAATACGTCTGCCTGTTTGCCTTCCAATATCATAAAAAAATTGTAGGCCCAATGTGTTTTATATACTGCATCCACAACTCTTATAGGAGTTGACCAGGAAAGCCAGCATAATAACCAAGCAAATAAATTCGGATGGTAAGAAATACGCGTCGCCTATAGGCACCAGAGATGAAAATGAAAGAATAAACTTATTTACCTTAATGCATTCAATCATGATTAGGTGGTAGACTGTCAAGTGTGGTAGCTCATATATATCGGTATCAACACCTTACTTATTCCCGTGTTCTAACTTCAGTGCTCTCCATTGTTATTTTCTGTGTTGGTGGATACAGACTGGAGTAACACACTAGTGTCATCTGTCTCTGTAGGCATTGGATGTCTACTTTTTTTTAATAATAATAACCCTTATTTAATTTCGAATTGTACATAAAAACTGTTGCTTTTGGTAGGAGTCCTCTTTTAAGCACTAAGTACTTATGTCAGACGACTCCGCTCCTCTATAACTATACAGTTTTCGTGGTGACTTGACTGCATTTCTTCCTACTACGGGGATACGGGCGTGAAGATATATACCTAAACGTGTACTTGCTTAAGTATGTAAAAAAGTCGTGTTAGTTATATTATTTATAACTCAAGAATGACTGAACCGATTTTGCTGAAAAATTATGAGGAGACAGCTTAGAGCCAGGAGATAGATACTAGATATTTTATCCCGTTTGATTGCGATGGAACTTGGAAAACAATTTATTTTTAGGATACAAATTGAAGTTCGTGGAAACAGCTAGTTATCTATAAAATTTAATTAATTTATACACAAACTTTTTACATTCTGTAAAGACTTGTAAGCACGAAATCAATTTATGGAGTCCCCTATTTAATAGAATGTCGCTTGTAATGAGATATTTATTATTAACAGGTGCAAGCGCACGCGATGTCACGCGTCGTGACAGGAAAATGTCGTCGGACGTGACGGAAATGTCACGCTCATGTTACGCTCAATGTTGATTAAATTAAACATGTTTTTTTTGGGATTGTATTTTTAATAGTTTTGAAAGAGACACAAACAAATGGTAAATATTTTTATTTGGGACTAGCTGTTGCCCACGGCAAAGCCCGCGTAGTTAAAAGTCTCACAGAAACATTTTTTCGGGATAAAAACTATCTTTTTTTTACGTGTGGAAAATCCCCCTGGATACCTACCATTCTCGGGGGAGAACGGCGGGTTATGTCGGACTCGAACCGACTAAAAACCACACGATGACCTTCCTGCCGCCCGGCAAGGAGCGAGATGGGGTCGCGTTGGCATTCACCATCTCGCTCCGCGGCTACGGCTCGGTCCTCACCGGGCCTCCTTCCACGCTAAAAGAGGATTCCGGCCATTGGAGTCACCCACCAGGCGTGCGAGGCCGTGCTGGCCAGAGGAAGTCCCCCAACTCCCCCCGGCAGCCCCGCATCGGAAGCACTTCGCCTTCGCCGAACACAACCGCCTTCTCGCGCCCCCGGTCCGCCTGAGCCGAAGCGGGCCTGAGTTGGGATTGTCCTCCCGGGCCCGCTCCGCGGTCTCCTTTTGAGTCATTACGTCTTCGCAAAAGGAGACCACCGCCTGCCAGGACCTGTCACTACTGAGCATGGCGTTGACTACGCTCGGCAGCGAAATGTCCTCTCCTACGATCGCTGAGAGAGTACGCCGCTATTGCTCGAAGGCGACGCACTCTCCCAGCGTATGGGACGCCGTATCTTCTGCGCCCCGCACTCGTGGCAGGCGGGAGTCGCCTCCCGTCACGCGATCTTGTGCAGATACTTCCCGAAGCATCCGTGCCCGGAAAGCACCTGCACAAGTTAGAACATCAGCGACCCGAACCACACGCTGCAACCACCCTCGGAGGGGGATAAAAACTACTTTATGTTAATCCAAGTTACCCAAATCCAATCCAAGTTAAACCAAATGTCTTAAAAATTGGTTCAGCACTTTTTGGGTGAAGGAGTAACAAATATACAAACTTTCGCATTTATAATACTAATATCAGGATTAGAATAGGATTAGGATATATACAGGATATATATAGGATTAGGATATATATATATATATATATATATATAATATTTATGTGCCACGGATATCTTTTACCACCAGGAGAGCCCAAGCCAAGAGTTGGAAACCTTACCACAGCCTGACACATTTCTGCGACAATAACGTACTTTACTAACATATTGAAATATTTACATTTTACTAACTTTTTTTATGATATTGGAAGGCAAAAAGCAGACGGATTCCCTGATGGTGAGAAATTCACACCGCCTAGAGACACCAAAGGTGGTAATGGTGCGTTGCCAACCTGAAGCCGAATTGTACAAAATGCCACCAAAATCGACTAATTAGTGAAAAATACAAACACGAAATTCAATAATTATGAAAAAACTTCAACCATCTTTTCTCTCGATGGCGCCAAAACTATTTGCTCTTGTATTTAAGTTTAGGTATAATATTAGCAGCCACCACGTTATCTAATCCTACTTACAAAAGTCGTACACATCGTACACAATGTCGTATTACGGTTTGGAGGGCGAGAAAATATACAGGGTTACTGGTAACTGACGCATTTTTTTGTGATATTGGAAGGTAAACAAGCAATCGGGTTTCCTGATGGCAAGAGATTTACGCCGCCTAGAGACTCCAAAGGTAGTAATGGTGCGTTGCCAACCTTAGGCCGGGACTTTAGGTCTCTAGCAAAAGTAAGTTTACCGGCTACCTTATCCTTCGAACGTCAAAAGCAAGCACTTACGTTATGGCGGCAGGAATGGGTAAGGCGGTGGTACCAATCCGGGCTAGTCGTTGGAAAACTCTACCACTTTCTAGGGCAGCTTTAGTACATCAAAAGCAATAACTTTTGTTCTACAACTTTTAGAGAATCCCAAAAAAAATTAGTTCTCCATACAAAAAGTTCATCTCTGAAAATGTATGGAGAATAAAGCTTTTTTCGCGATTTTTTAAAAGTCGTAGAACTTAGTTGTTGCTTTTGATGTACTAAAGCCGCTATAGAAAGGGCTATGAGTTGGTTTCTAGTATATACACGGTATAGTAGTTTGAAAAATAATAATATTGTTTGGTCTTCATGTATATATTTCAATCTGTATCTTCTTGGATATAAAAATGAGTAAAAAAGTATCTTTACGCCCATATCCCCGAACCCAAGGCACAACCAGGGCACCCACTACTAGCCGAAGACATGAAGTCCCACATTGTGATAGGTGGCGCGGTAAGATATTGGCATATCCAATCCCGAGCAAATTTTCTTTTTATGTTAGAAAATCGGAAATACCAAATTTTTTTGCTGTGCGACTCGGAAATCGTACCCGGGTACTGACGCAGTCAAGTCCAGCACCTGGATAGTTGGACCACAGAGGCGATATATACAAAATGAATTTGGTCGTTGCATCCCGACTCAACGGATGAACCAGTTTTGTTAATCTTTCTGTTGTGTTAGGTTAGGAAAAGGTTGGAAACAATATAGATTCTATACTTCTTATCGTCGGTGCTTGGTGGAATTCCATTCTTAATGCAATTTACTTAGAAACACTTGTACTTTCCACAATATATTTTATTATTTTTTATTTTTATGGTTTAGCCAACCGGTTTCGCTATACAAGCATCATCAGGGCTATATAACAACTCTAGTTAGTTAAAAATAATAAAATATATTGTGGAAAGTACAAGTGTTTCTAAGTAAATTGCATCTTCGAATCAAAAGATCTTTTTCTAAACTATTTGAAAAGTTTTAAGCATGCATTTGCATTATTTTAGGATTTCGGTTTCCCTTTCACCTGAAGCACAGACAATGAAACTCTCGCTGTTACTTTTTTACGTTGAAAGGGCCATTTTTAATAGTTTTTGCAACAACAAAGGCATATTGGTCGTAGATTATTGGCCATTATAAATACAAACTTGATCTTTTAAAAAGAAGAAGTTGTTTTGACAAGTGACTAGGACAAGGCTTTGTTACGTATGTATCTTCACGCCCATATCCCTGAAGATGTAAGCAGAGGCGCAACCAAGGCAATAAAAATAATGTGATAGGTGGCAAGCTTATATCCAACAGTAGACATATCCAATCACGAGCAACGTTATTTTTATTATAAAATTGAAAATTGCATTTTTTTTGTTGCTCGACCCAGGGTCGAACCCAGAACCTTAAGAAGTCGATTTAGACGGCGGAGCGATAAACCACAGAGGCAATAAAACTTTGTTAACTTACGATTATTATTTTATTCCTGCCACCATAATGTCAGTGCTTTCTTGAAATTTGTATAGTATTAACAAGTACACGAGTAGACAGATATTCTAATAATGGAAAGATTTAGCCAGCTTACAGATACCAAAGACGTTAAAGGTGCTACGGATGTTAAGCCTTATAAGTTATCCGTAATTTTGTAAAATATGAAAAAGATGTGAAGATTAATGATTAAGAAAAAAATAGTATTCAGAATATTCAACTCTTTATTACGTATTTTATGTTATAACATTTGGCAAATGAAGTGACATTTTAATACTTTTTGGTTCTTATAATTTTAATCATACATAGTTACATTAAATTTAAATCAGCATTTTTAAAGTCCCACACAGACAAATCTAATATATATAAATCTCGTGTCACAATGTTGGTCCTTAATGAACCTAAACCACTTAACCGATTATAATAAAATTCGCACACCATGTGCAGTTCGATCCAACTTGAGAGATAGGATAGCTTACATCTCAATTTATCGCGGGCGAAGCCGCGGGTAACAGCTAGTTAACTATAGATAAAGAAATACTTTGGACAGACACAAAATGAAGTAGTAATGACGTCAAAGATTTTAACTTCTAGCAGTTATGTATTTTAGAGATTTGCTTATAAGCATTTTAGAACATGTTTAGTTATTTAATAAAATTAGTAGGTTTCATTAAAATTATGTCTTCATTTTAGCAGATATCATAGCTGATTTGAATGTATGAGACTTCAACTTTAAACATATTATAGGCAGGTATAAGATTTATTAGCACCAAAATAGCGAATCAATTTCTGGTCATATACAAAATGAACTGTATAGATTAAATACATACATATTTATGGCTATCGTAAACTTCATTGAAATATTTTTCTTCTTTCTTTCTTTAAGTTTTGGCCTTCACGTTAGTATTTAGCCATTAGTCAAGTAGAAATTTGCATCAAATTTTATATCAATTTCAATTAATTTTAATTAGTC
>NJDC01010507.1:39403-49711 GCA_002245475.1 Calephelis virginiensis | reverse complement strand
TGTACAAAATGCCACCAAAATTGACTAATTTCACTCAATATTAACACGAAATTCAATAATTATGAAAAAACTTCGACCATCTTTTCTCTCGATGGCGCCAAAACTCCAATGAAATATTTACATTAAAGTTTTTTTTATTTTTGGGGCTGGTCCAATTTAAAATCATGACATATTTTTGATACACAATGTTATCCAGTGTTTTATTTATTGATAAAGAATGTGCAAAAGTGAAATAAATGATTAAACTTATCATAAAAATTACAGTTTACGTTGAATTGAGTAAAACATGACATTCAAATACTATCTTGACATTATTGATGTTCAGATATACGTTTGCAATATTTACAAATAACGTTTTTTTCAATTGAAAGTGTGAAGGAACAACCGCAACTAAACTTAAGCTTAGAAAACTTAATAATCTGCAGGTGATAGAAATACAAATTACTATAAATCATGGTGTTAAAACTGCTGATTCCTGAAATACTATAAGCATTGTCTAAAATAAGTTTATGAGAACAATCTACACTGTAACAAATTGTTATTCTACTTAAATGCACTTAAATTTTAACACTAAATACAAAGGAACAAGAAAGCATTCATGTATTTGTTTTTCTGTCTTCAAGTATATTTTACAAAATGACTAGTTGATTGAAAATATTTAAGAAAATACATTTTAGCCATTTAAGCAAATACATAGTACCTACAAACATTATTTTGAATTTGGAAAGAGCAATTCTACAATTATCACAAACAAAATTTCGCTTCTATTCGCATAAGAACATAAAATACTTCTTAGAAGTTCAATTTTTATGTAGTCATTGTTCACTTCTCAAGATAATGATTCAATTATCATTATTAATATATACATTGGTGGTGATTCTGCTGTTCACAAACTAAACTAATTTTAGATGCATGCTATCTCTCTCAAATGAAACAGAAACAAAAGAGATGGAACAGTTTAGACGTGTCAGATTGGTGCGGTGGTGATGTTTTTAATCAACATTTTCCGAGTGATAGATTAAACGTCTGTAGAAATGACGTGTACGGTCTAATTTGACAGCACTAAAAGTGTTTTGTTTCCTTCTGTTACTTTCGTTGAAAGAAGACAGGGATAACTTAAAATTAGTTTAGTGAGTGCACAACAAAATTACCACCATTGCTTAGTTATAAGTTTATCTAAATACTCTATAAACCTTACATATTCTATGGAGAAGAACTTAAATAATTATTACTTCGATGTAAGACTCTGGTTTTATTTACATTATTGCACAATTATTACTATGGAATGTTTTAAAAGATTTAAATATTTTTGCATTAAGAATAACTCAATTCGACCTTAAAATTCAATTCTTATTATTAATAATGTACTCATTAAATATTATTCTAGTTTTTTTAGAGAACGCTGTTGGTACTGGCATATCTAAGTTATGTTATTTGGTGAATTAAATTTACATCACAAAGAATAGACTTATAACCATTAGATAATTTTTTACAAATTTTCTGCTTATTCTGGTCACGAAGGATTGCTTAACAACCTATTTTGTCTCCGATTAAAATGAGTTTCGCTATGCACATTTCGTTTAGTTCTTGAGAAGAAAGCGGCATTACACCCACTTACTGAACACTTATGTAATAAAGATCCATGAACACTTTCACAATGCACTTTTAAGTTTGATAAGTCTTTGAAGTATTCCTTGCAACTTCGACAAGGGTAGTATCCATCTTTATTTGGCTGAGGTGCTTCGTCTTCTATACAATAATTTAATTTGTTATAAGATAAAGGAGATGGGAAATTTTGACTAAGGTTTAAACTTGGAGGAAGAAATCCAAATGGCATCGGTGGGAAGTTAGGAAGCATACCAAAAGGCGTGAAAAAGAAAGGATGTTGATTAAACATATCACGTCCATTCAAATAAGCTTCGGGTAGCTGAAGGTGTGGATACACTCCAGAAGAAAAAGGAAGCTGTCCTAAATAAGTATTCGGTTTATCACATTCTTTAGCTCGGTAATATCTTTGGGATTCTATATAAGGTACAGGACGTTCCTCTTCTTGTGTCGATATAAGTTCTATTTGCCCTCTTGCCCTGTCTAATATGTTATTTTCATTTGTTCTTTTTACCATATCAGAAATTATTTTGCGATGTAGGCTTATATTTGAGCTGTGACGATCTCTACTTCTTTTCGAATTATAAGCTGCCGCACAACCATCGTGATTACACTTGTACATAATTTTTAAATGACTATTTTGATAATGAGTTCTCAGTATATAAACATTTTGATATATTTTTTCACATACTCTACATTTTAGAGGATTTTCATTATCTGTTGGAACCTCCGATGTCGTAACAAAGAAACCATTTTCAAAGTGTCCGTACAGTTGACCTAAATCTGATGTGTAATCATAACTAGATACAGATGATGTGGGCGATCTATCAGAAAAGTCAGTGACATCATTTGTAGAAAGGTTATAAGGTCCGGCAGGATTTGATTCAGTCTTTTTTAAAATACTAGGAAAATCTCCTTTTGATAAACTTTCTAGGCGTTTAAGAGAAATTTCAGACGAAAATTGCTCATTGCAATCCTCAAACTTATCTGACTTGTTGACAATCGTTTCTACAGGTTCCTCTTTTATTCGTAAATCTTGCGCATTAAAATAATCAGTTTCAATAGGCTCTTCTTTGATAACGGGAGACTTTCTTTTTGTTTCTGTTTCAAATTGCTTTTCACTCGAAACCTGAAAGTTGTTAACTATTTCGCCATCACTTGGTTTGCTTCTCTTTAGATTTAAAACTTCATTATTGTCACTGTGACTATCGGTTTTATTTTCTGCGTTATTTTGCATTCGGATTGGATTTTGACTTTTACGTTTTCGTTTTGAAATTTCTGGGCTTAACGTACCGTCTTTTTTACGATCAGTGCTCTCATTGTTATCACTAGTATTTTGATCATATTCTCCTTCAGAGTCTTCGGCAGAGTCAACAGATTTATTTAGATTTGAGTAATAATCACTCGTATCTATGTTGTAATTATCATCTTCTTCTTCATCTCCAGCAACAACAACAATTCCATCGTCTTCATCAGAATCTCCTGGATGTTCATGATCTTTATTTTCCACAGAACTACTTTCACGTCTTAACTGTTGATTTTGATACATATTAGAAAAGTTTAAATTATTTTTGTAGTCTAATTGTAAGTTAGGTGGAAAATGTCTCATATTATGCGAGGGGTTCAGCATCGGATATGAGCTCAATGCATGAATGGGGTTAATAACTGAAGGCATATTTAGACCAGCGCCATGAGATGACATTAATACTGAATGGGCCTGTGCACTTCTTCCATCGTGAGGAGATATTTTTCGTCTTAGATGTGGTGAATGTAATTTTGGGTTCGGATTAGCACTGTGCCGATTTCGTGATCTTCGTGAACTAAACATCATGCTACAGCCCTCGACTGTACATTTGTGCATTTCGCGAAGATGTACGGCAGAAAAATGTATCTTTAAAGCACCTTTATCACAAAATGTCTTAAGACATACATTACACTGCACCCTCTTCTTTCCTGTGGTAGGGTTAATAAAATGCGTTCCTAAATGTAAAGGCATTTGTGATGTACCCCATTGCCTTTTGGGTGGGCTTATAGATTTTGCAATCATTATCTCTCTTGTTTTTTGTGTTGAGTCGGTGTAAGTATCTTTGCTTAAATTGAGGACACTATCTTCTTCGATTTTTGCGACTTCTATTCTAGTTTTTTGTCTATTTATTATCCCATTTTCAGAATTTTCGTCATTTCTGGCTGAGATTTGTGGTAGAAGTGCTTGTAATGAAGCAAGCCCCATAGGATTCTGACTTAAAGCAGCAACCATTGCAGCAGGATGAGAGAGTGTGGGTGGCATGGACGGAATATTTAAATTACTTGACAAAGGGAAATTAAAATACTGATGTCTTATGAGATTCAAAGCGGCTCTTTCAGAAGACAAAGCACTGTAACTGGACTGTTTTATATCATCCTTGGGTAAATTTTCCTTAGATTTTCTAAAATCAAACGGTTGCATATTTTTTAATAGATTTAAAGGAGAAGAAGTCGTTGGACTAGTTGAAGAGATTGGACTTGATGAAGAAGATATCCGACCTGTATGTTTAGGTGAATATTCTGTAGACGATGATCTATGAGGTGATCTACTAGGTCTAGATAAACGGTGATTTGGAGAAGGTGACGACATTTCATTCTTAATTGATTTTTCATTGTTGTCATTGTTATTAACACTATTTTCTTTCTTTTCAGTTTGAGTTTTTGTTTGCTCTATATTTTGTTTTGTCTCGACTATAGGTTGAAAATATTTCATCGAGTCATCGCCTCGACTATGTCCTGATCGTTCTATAAGTTTTCGAAATTCTGCTTCAAGTTTGAGTTGTTCAAGTATACGTGAGTCATAAAAAGCATCTGTACTTTTATCTATCTTTTGATCTGTATTATAATCAGCGGTACTTGTTGCAGGTAGCCCATTTTTTTTATAAATTGGCAATAGGGAAGTTTTGTGTAATGCTCTGGCCTCTTGTAGATTCAGTATTTGCTGTAAAGCCATGTTATGTTCGGGACCGCATCCAGCCCAGCTTTCTGCGCTGGTAGACTGTGATTCCTGAAACCAACGAAACAAATATTATTTTATAAACATACAATACCAACTTATCGTAAATATACTAATTAAACAAATGGGTAATAATCCACAAAGTTTAAAAAGAAACTTATTTGTTTTACAGCATACTAAGCCTGACTATTTAGGCTAAAAGTATACCAGTAGCACGTTTAAAATTCACATTAAAATATATTTCTGTCTGAAGCGGTTTCGTGATATCTTTTGATCTAATTAATAATATATTCGTGGCAAGCAAATATTAAATGTCTATAAGTATTCAAATCATATATTTATGAAAGTAAAATTGAATCAGAATTAATTCTATTTCGTTTAATCAAAAAATATAGTAGGTTATGTCGTTAAAGACAGGTTCTACAAATGCCTCTTCAATATAACTATCAGGTTTACCCAAAACCACACCTTGCGTTTTCAAACGCTAATATCAAATTAATTCTAAGAACCGAGAGCAATTGGGTAAAATTGTGTAAAATGACGGTTCGAGTCGACTCGAGAATAGAAAAGTGGTCGGTGTCGCGTGTTTCGAACGATTTAATTCGAAAACTAAATTACTATTCATTTGGTAAGTATTTGGAGCCGGTTTCTTATTGACAAAATTAAGTTCAAACTTATTTTCTTAATCTAAGTTTAATTTGCGGCGAGTCATATGGTATAACAACAGAGTGTCTTTAATCTATTATCATGAATGTTTTGTAATTTAGCTTGAATTATGTTTAATGGGATTTCAAGTACTTTTTATGTTAGTCTACTCAAGATAGCAATTAAAAACCGTTTTTTTTAATGACGAGGACGTAAATGAACTAGCATAATATGTCTATATGTGGTACCTCTCATAAAGAAAATAGGAGGACAAAAAGAAACTGTTACAGTTATCTGTATACTTCAAAATTTACGGGTTACAACTTGTGAGATGAGATGTTGATGATTCATTTGGCGGTAGACGGCAAAATAGAAGCTTGGGAAAGTTAAAGTATAATTTCAATACCTAATTAATAGCTTAAACCCGTTTTACTCAAAATAAAAAAAAAAACTATTGACTAAATACATGAAATAGGAACATTCTTCGTGTGATAAAAAGTGTTTTTTTTTTTAAATTATAATAAAACTACCATTATTATAATCTAAAATATTGAATGAAAATCTAAAGAACCGTTTAATGAACAAATATTTATATAAAAACATAAAAAGGCTGTATATTTTTATTTTCTCTAAAACAGTAATCTAACTTAAGTACTTACATTTAAGTCGGTTTACGTTTAAATATCAAAGTAACAATAGTTTAACAACGTGAAGTCACCGGCCCAACCTCATGCTTTCGTGCGGTCGCGACTTGATTGTCTCCATTTAAACCGTTTGTCACTCGATTATACGAAAGCGTGTAAGCGACGGGGTTGCCATATCATTACGTTTTTTTCGTGGAAAATTAAATCGTCGTTTGGCTCACTGTCGAGACGGGATCATTTCACGTAATCCAGACAAAAGTAAAAATCCCCAGTTCCCCAAAACGGATAAATGAAGGATAATAAAGTGTCGTTTAGTAAAATACAGGTTTCTCTACACGAACAAATTTTAAGGGGCGTTTGAAGTAATTTATGATTTGTGTAAATGCAGGTTTTAGATTTGAACTGCGGTGCTTAAAGTATAGCTTTTTTAAATGTCATTATTTTAAGTAGATCGTCGTAATAGTGAGGGAGTTTAAGTTGTATCATTATGAATATTAAAGCCCTGGAAGCTGAGTATCTATTTTAGATTTTTTATTGACGAAATAAGATAAATGTTTTTATGAACCATGAAAAACATTCATTTTTAACAAAGAATAATTGATTTGTAATAAGTACAGTTGGTAACTTAAAAAAAAGATTATAGGTTAGCAATACTTTCATTTTTTTGGTATATGCAGTAAGTATATCTATGTCAGTATCTCCCAAAAATAGGTAGAGGTACAACCAAGGCATCCACGCTTAGCCATCGGTTTAAGGTACTTAAGGTGGTTGCACAATGTGATAGGTATTTAACTACTCCCGGGTGACGTAATTTTTCTTAAAAAATAGGAAAAATACAATTTAAGTTGCTCCCTCGGGAGAAGAACCCGAGACCTCATGGGATCAACGCCAACATCGGACTGCAGAGGTGGCAGGCTATATTCATCAACAACAAATCGATTTTTAAGATTCTTAAGATCTTAAGATTTTTAAGATTTTTAAGATTTAAGAAGAGATCGAAATATGACAGTGGTGAGATCTGGCGATAAGGCAACAATATGATTTGGATTATAAATTGTCCGTCATCATTTTATATGACTAGGCTTTAGCCAGATTACAGAATCACTGCTTCTTTATTTACCTACTACCTTAACTACCTACCTACCATTAGGTATAATGGGACATCTGACCTGGTAAAAAGTGATATCAAGGTTAAAGACGGCGATGTACTAATCCAGACAAAACCTTTTCACCCTTGCCCTAAATGTATCTTATTTATATTTTTTCGGAAATAGTTAAGCTGTAGAAAAGCTTTTTTTATATGAGAGGTCAGCGAACAAAAACGTTGCTCTCCTAATAAGACAACCGAGGCCTCTAGACACCATAGACGTTAAAGGTGCGTCGCCGTTTTAAAATCGGGTTGGAAAGCCTATTGTGCTAGGTTACATGCTACCCTACTCTCCAGATCGGATCAGCACAGGTCATTATGGCAGCAGGAATAGATAAGGCGGTGAATCTCTACCCGGGCAAGTGCTGCACAGCACTATACTCCAGTGGTTTTGATGGTAATGACGTATATTTTAACCTATGCTCGCCTCTTATGAGCTGCCCGGCAGAGAGGCAGATAGTCTATTCTACTCACCAGTCCCGGATCAACACTGAGAAAACTACAATTTTTACTGACTTTTTACTGACTGTTCCGATCCTTAGAAGTGAGAATAATAATAGAGGCGACCTACTTATTTCTAGTACGTGGGATATCCACCAGGTATGATATGTCTCGTTCGTCTAATATTGATTTATATTAAACATTTAGATATCTACATTTCCGGGTCTGGGTGTTTATTAAATTTATTCTGGTCTTTATTTAAGTCTTTCTATGTATTAGTATCGTTGACTAACCCCCATAGCAAAAACCTATAATTTGCTTACTTTGGGGTTAGATTCAATTGGTGTTATTTCTCTAAGCAAATTACTTATATTGAATTAGCTGTTGCTAAAAAGCTATCCTTTGTATTAATCCAAGTTAGCCTCTATTTGTGTAACAAATTTCATGAATAACCGTTAAGCAGTTTTTGCTTGAATTAGTAATAAACAAACATACAAACTTTTGCATTTATAATATTAATATGTTATTTTAGTACGCCACAATATTCAAATACTGTATCGTTAAAGCCAGAGTTGAAAATTTCGTAGTTAATAGTTTAATTTCTATTCTGGTTCTAGATCTTTAGTAAATTTATTCTGGTATGGTGTTTTTCTATGTATTAGTATTGTTGACTAACGCCCATAACAAAAACATATATTATGCTTTGGTTACTTTGGGGTTAGATTCAATATGTGTTATTTCTCCAAGGATATTTACATACATATATATAGATTATATGCTAGAGATCAGCAAACAAGTATACTAGTATATAGTGCTCTCTTGATGGCAAAACATAACTGTCTTCTATAGACACCAAAGACGTTACAGGTGTGTTGCTGTTCTGAGGCCGGAATGAAAGACCTATTGCGCAAATTGGATCATGAAAGAGTATCATGGTAGGAATAGGAAAGGTGGTAGATCACTACCCGGGTGAGATGGTGCACAGCTTTCTGCCACCAGTGGTCTTGTTGTAAATGACCTATGTTTGAAACTGTGCTAGCCTCTTACGGACTGCCTGGCAGAGAAGGAGGATCTATTCTAATCAGCGGATTCTGACCAGCACGTGGAATATTTAAAGTCACGTAGTTTACAAAATTATATACATCGAAGGTTAAAATGGATAAGCACACATTAAGCAAGGGTGAATGACCTACGCTTAAATCCTGAATCTTATTGCAATTACATTTAAGTTGATTTTTGAAAAACGAACGAAAAAAATTAAAACTTAATCTTACCCACGCCTACCGTCAAAATGGACAAATGTGGCCAGTCTCGTTTTTTAGGATTGAAATAAATAAAATTGAATCTTATTTCTTAGATATAAAGTAGCATTTAGGATACACATAATTCGCGATGTTTTCGTTCTCGTGACAGGCCATATTGTTCACCAAACGTGTATAGTGAACTGGTTCCTTTAAATTGCCATTACAAGTAATCATTGATTGGGACGTCTTATGAACATTTTTGTGTGATTAATGATATTTTTTACGTGAAGGTTTGGTTTTGTCATCTATACTAATATTATAAAGAGGAAAGGTTTGATTTTTGGTTTGTTTCTTTGAAATTAATAGGCTCCGAAACTACTGGACCGATTCCAAATATCTTTCACCTTTGGAATGCTACATTATCTCTAAGTGACATAGGCTTTGTTTCATCAAAATCGGTGCAGTAGAAGCCAAGCTACGCAGGCGAAGCTGCGTGAAGTTGCTAGTATAAAAGAAATCAAGCAGACGAGCCTTTTTATAAAAATACACGTCAATGAAAAATGTTTAATATGTTTAAACCAAAGTCAATTTATGACTGAAATGCTAATAATTGGATATGGAAATATTTATTTTATACTAAAGCCTTATTTATTTTCTCACTAAGTCAAGTACGTAAATAAACAAGGACACAAGTATTTTATTTATATTTTAATATTCGAATGACTAAGGCCGATTTTTATATTCAAGGAAGAGTCGTTTTGTACGAATCGTAGTCGAAAACGAAAAACGTAAAAACGAAAAAGTCGTAGATTTTTGTACGAATAGTAAAAAATCTAACTACGGCTGTTGGTTATCGATTATGTACCCGAAACATTTTGTGTAACTTTGAGCTACGCTTCGCTACTTTTAAACAAACTACCAATGGTTATATGTACTTACGTAATAAATAATAATAAGCAGGATAGATCAAAATTAGAAGTTCGGAGGCTCTTTTTTTTTTTTAGCCACTCGACCAACGAGGCTTAAGATTGTATACTAGAAAGGATTCCGACACATACAATTAGACATCTTTTTTATGTGAAAGGTCAGCGAAGAACACACGTCTCTCTTGATGGTAAAAGCTAACCGAGGCGTATAAACACCATAGATGTTAGCGAGTCGCTTTGTGGCCGAGATATTAGGCCAATTGTGCCACTGGCTTCCCTACCCTGCTGATCGAAACATGGTATCGTTGCAAGAATTGTTTATTTTACCTGAGCTCGCCTTACGAGCTGTCTACCAAAGAAGCAAGTTCGGATCACAGGGACAAAATAAAAAGACAATATTAAAATATATAATTAGACATGTTACTACTGTTTATTAAATGTTTTTTACTGTTCCTGAACTCAATTTAGAATTAAAATAAAAACTACGCACCAATTGCATTTTTTATTAAGTCCCGCTTATTATTTAGCTTAAGTTGCCTAAATTTTTAACTCGAAATATTTCTTAATCTCACTTTGCTCGAAAATCTGGCGACACTGAAATCCGGGCGAGATATTAAACTCACCCGGATAATTGACATTAGAAATACATCAGCCGAAGACTGACATAATTAACACA